>JXCR01147436.1:154305-173289 GCA_002079205.1 Phalaenopsis hybrid cultivar | reverse complement strand
TTTTTTTTTTTGTGTGTGTTGTACCATATGGGTTGGGTGCCTATTTGGGCCCACTCATACAACCTATCTGTACCCTTTTCTCTTTAATATAATTGCCCTTTGGTATATATATATATATGTTAGAATTTAGCATCCAAAGGGAAAGTAACGATGTATTTTAATTTGCAACATGGGATGCAGCAGGTGCTTCGAGATTTCAAAGCAAGGAGAGCTGCAGAAAGCGGCAATTAAACAATTCACCAACAATTTTTTTTAATGCAGTTTAGGAGGCTGTACAAATTCAGGTCTTCAGCACTATGCATTGATGTGTATTTTCTGCTGTGTACATCAAATCCACTAGATATTCAACAGGGAGCNTTTTAATGCAGTTTAGGAGGCTGTACAAATTCAGGTCTTCAGCACTATGCATTGATGTGTATTTTCTGCTGTATACATCAGGTCCACTTGATATTCAACAGGGAGACACAGGTAGATATAACAGCTGCAGCCATGCCATGCAGAGATTTGGAAGCCTAAAATCCAGCGAGTAGAGAGGTTTCTGTAGGAAATTTGGCAATGTTGGGGCTTTTTTCAGTGGAGTTGAAAGGCTTACTGTTGGGTTGGAACGTGTGATCTGGGATGTAGTTTCAGGACATGGACTGCGTAAGGGGAAGATTTTGACTGTGTAAGTTCCATGGAATGATGTTCGTTCTGATTTCCAAATTGTTGGGCGCATGTACGACATTTCTCATGGTGAAAACTGACAGGCTAGTGGGAGAAGATGAATGTTGAAAACCATAAGCAGCAGGAAAGAGAGCCAAATTGTTGGCAGAAAGTCGAAAGAACCTTTCATGTCTAATTTAGCGGCAACCTATATAGAAAACTCGGATCTTAAGAATGCACAAAATAACATTGGTAGAACTCTAATCACATTAAAAGAGCATGCCAAAAAGCACACGTTGAGTGCAATTGCATAATAATTTTATTCATCATTATTTGGTGAGCATTAGACGAGAAGTCCATCCCTTGCATATCGTGATAAGGGAAGAAGACACACACTCTTAATAAAGCTATAACAGATAAAGCGTAAAAAATAATAAATGGCATAAGTGGTCATTGAAAAGAAAATACTGACAATGATGTCCATTAAGTAGAGTGGTGTGGACCCTCAAGTTAGACTCTTTAAATGCTATGATGATCCTGCATCACGAGGTCTTCATTTTTAAACTTTGCTTGTGCTTTCTTATAAATATATTCAATTGCTTTATACTTCTCACCTTTACTTGTGGGGTGTGCTAATCTCATAAGAAGACCTTTACACAGCCAATTGGCCTTGATGTTTGGATGAAATTCAATAATTGATTTATAAATTTCACTGTTCTTAGAAATATTTTTATTCATAAATTATGCTTTCCTGTGATGAAAGGTTGAAACAACATCTGGCATGTTGGTCTTGAGGTGGATGAACTCACAACTGAAGCAGATTGCTGGTTGGATTGAACGGATGATTGGACAAGAGGTGCTTACTTTTGTTGATTCATTTGTAATTCTTTTGAAGATGCTTGTTATGAGATATTGCTGTTTGTAAACTTCATTTATTTTGACAGTTTTGACCTGTTATTTTGTTATATAACATTCCTAGTCGTAAATAATGGAATCATGAAATTTAATTTTCTTATCTTTAATTTCTCTACTTATACTTGCACTTTATCAAATAATATGACAATTTTATCTTAGTGAAATAAAATTTATTACATTCTGATATGTTGTACTGATGTCTTATTAACATTTAGCTCAGATAAAGATTTGGGATTTTTCCAGAGGGTATTGAAAATTGTTCTATGTAACCATAGGATTGCTATATGTGCTTCATATTCTTATCCACTTTGTTTCATCGTGTGATAAAAAAATAAAAAGTTTTAGTGCTGTAGGTTTACCGTTCAATAGAATGAGGTATATCTTAGCTTCGAGCTTTGAAGCTGTTTGGTTTTAATGTAAAAGCTCCTTAGTAGTATGCGATAAGATTAAGCTGTTTGTCTATTATTACTCCTAGCCATGCGCCTCACAAAGGCATTCATCCACGTGCCCGTCGATTTGAAATCTAGTTTGGCTCGCTGGTGCAACCTAATTAGTTGGATTAAGGACGGAGTCACATGGAACCAATCTATTACTACCTGTCTGGAGGACTGGCTTGCTTTTCTTCCATTTTTGATTCATTATAAGACCTTATGGTTATTTTAAGTAGTAGTTTCCTATATTTCATTACTTAATTCTTATTGGTTGGATTGTCCAACCTTTGTCGGTAAAATTGGGCTATAACCACTGATACTAGAGTTAACCTAACCCACAAATGAATTGCAAATATTATTACTAAAATTGAAATGGGTTACAATGACGATTCTTCAAAAATTTGAAATAAAAGAAAAAGAAAAAAACAGACAACACCCTAGTGTGAGGATGACCGTGCTGAGTGGTGGCTAGACAAAGAGGAAAGGAGGATGGAATGGCTTGGAAACAACGGGTTGAGAGATGAGAGGGTTGGAAAGGGGACTTATGGTGCAGCAGGATGGAGTTACAGTTGGTTGTGGTTAGCAAGAGAAGCACGAGAGGGTTACGGTAATTGGTGTGATAGAGCAAGCGGGTTCTAAGGTAGTCGTGGAGGAAGCTGGTAAGGCTTACAACTATCATAGTGATAGTAGAAGGGTTTAAGACTGCGGTAGGGGAAGCAGATGGGGATTGCGGTAGTAGCAGTGGAGGTAAGAGGGAATTGGCGACATGTGAACATGAAAAGGGTGGGCTATCGTTGGGAGGGTAGCACGCGACACAAGGAATTGTGTGGAGAGTGTGAGATAGTCACCAACTTAGAGCATGATATAGTCGGAGCACCACCTGTACTCAGATGCAACCCTATCAAGAGGAAACGCCCAACGACTAGGAATCGTAAATCTGAGCACAGAAAAGCTGAACCTTAAACAACTAGAAATGAACACATAATATGATAGGTGGGAGAATAGGGTGAAAGAAAAAGGGTTGGGAATCTCATGCCATTAGAAGGTCGGTTGGCTAGGCTAACCAGTGTGAGATAGTCACCAACTTAGAGCATGATATAGTCGGAGCACCACCTGTACTCAGATGCAACCCTATCAAGAGGAAACGCCCAACGGCCAGGAATCGTAAATCTGAGCACAGAAAAGCTGAACCTTAAACAACTAGCAATGAACATATAATATGATAGGTGGGAGAATAGGGTGAAAGAAAAAGGGTTGGGAATCTCATGCCATTAGAAGGTCGGTTGGCTAGGCTAACCTCCCTATTGGACCAACACTCACATGTTGGACCGACCAGTCCAGCCCCAACCTCGCTACAGTCTCTCGGGGCTGGGGGAGCTTCGACTTCATTCGTCGATGTTTCTGGTTGTATGTTGATAATGTCAGAGTTGTAATCTTTTGGGGCTGAAGGATCTTTTATTGCAGTCTGGGAAACACCTAGATCCCACTGATGGCTGCTCTGTCCTCCAAAATACCAGAGAAATAGTATCCACTTGCGAGCATACATTCATATTGATCCACTTTCCCGGGGTTTCACTACTGAACTGAGTTTGCATGTCTTGCCTATGCTACTAAATACTCCCAAATTAATCCATGGTCGATTCAACCAGGTCTAAACTGAGTGTATCCTGAACCTCTCCGAATGGTGGTGGCCATGATGGTAAGATATCAATCGTGATATCTTGAAATGTTCTCTGTCGTGAGTAACTCGTGTCTGGAGCCTATGTCTCAGACCTATCATCTTTTGTCTTCATCAAAATCAGTTCTACGGACGCTGCTTTGCTAGCTAGGGCACTTGTGATCTCGTGCTCCACCAAAGGGAGGACTATGTTCATCCCATATTTGGTGAAGGAATATGTGTTTCTGAATCCGTCTTGCAGAGTCATACAATCATATTGACATTGTTTTCACAACAAAAGGTGTTAGACATCCATGGGGACGACATCACACAACACCTGATCTTGCAGCTGACTCCCAACCGAAAACTCTACTCGACACCTTCCGTTGATGCTGACCTTTCCTCCTTCAACCATGTCAAAGAATATGACTCAGAGTGCCTTTGAGTTTTGAAGTTGAGTTTTGAAGCCCAAGTTCACCATTTATGTAGACACCACTTTCTTACTGTTCTCTCCATCGATGATGAGATTGCATATCTTCTCATTCACTGTAACTGGTGTAGAAATTATTGTGATGAAGCTATTGCAAATCCCTCGTATACTCGGTCTGCAGGACCCGCCGAACTAGCAACGTCTCTTCTTTATTCGGTGGAAGATGATACACCTCAACCTATTCCTTGTTGTCTCCTAATCACTAACCTCCTCCACAATGTCCGCTTGATAAAAGACACAACTCGGCTCGTCGTACAGCTGTAGGCGATATGCACAAATGCGTGGCATCTGAAGCTTTTTCTAGCGGGGACTGTATTAGACGCGCTACTCTTTTCAGACTTCTTCTCATTGGGGTGTCTCTATCTTTATCCAAATCAGTTTTATCAACATTCTGAGGCATGCTTATGCTAGTGTCTCCAACAGTGGGTGACTACCTGACCGGTGGTGGTTGCAGCTAGTCCATATTTCTAGTAACAAACTTTAGTGCCCACCCACCCCAATAACCGGTCATGGTGTGTTCCTCTGGCTAGTCCAAATCACACTTCATCTGCAACTAGTCAAACAACGCCGTGAACTCCTCCACTGATATATCTCTCTGTTACAGGTGGTGGAGTCTCGGGAACATATCATGGCGGTAGTGAGGAGGTAGGTATTTCTTTACACCGCCTTCCGCATCTTCTCCCCCTTTGAGATATATTTCCTCGTGCGTTTAATCGACCTTTTATGGATCAGCATTTATATATATCTCATGCATATGAAAGGCTTCTCTTAATCTCTTTCTAGCTGCTGATGGTTTTGAGACCTTTAGGAAATTCTATTTTTCTATGATGTGCTCTCTAATCGTGATACTATAAGTCATTTCAATACATGTTCTTAATCTCTTTCTAGCTGTTAATGGTTTTGATACCTTTAAGAAATTCTATTTTTCTATGATGTGCTCTCTAATCGTGATACTATAAGTCATTTCAATACTTGTTCTTACATCAAAAGCAAATTCCTGGTGCAGGTTTGGGTTCCTATTTCAGCTCATCAACGCCATGGGAGATCAATTGTTGAAGTTTACAGTATCATCGAGGAGGTTTTATATATTGCATCCTCTAATGCCTTCCGACTTAAATTCTCTTTTTGAATGTTAATTCTTAAATTGTTTCTTAAAATACATTTTTATTAATTCTAAGAGGTTATAAAATCTACAGTTTTTATATTAATTCTAAGAGGATGTAAAATCTACAATTTCTGTCATTTTACAATCATTTTACAAACAACTCAACTAATNGTTTCTTAAAATACATTTTTATTAATTCTAAGAGGTTATAAAATCTACAGTTTTTATATTAATTCTAAGAGGTTGTAAAATCTACAATTTCTGTCATTTCACAATCATTTTACAAACAACTAATTTTCACGACCTTCTATATTAAATCACAAGTTATTTTGTATAATGGTTTTGACTCCATAAAAGTAATTGTCTTACAAGTTCATATATATATATATATATATATAGTTTTTTGTCTATACTTTTTTTTACATCAAAATGCAGATTTTCCAGATTCAAAATTGCTGTGATTTTTCTGTCATTTATCATTTCTGATTGAACTCATGCATTATTTGACCGGTATTGTTGCTTTATAAATGTGATTGTTTTACAGGTTTAGATTTTGGATGATTTTGTAAGCGCTAATTTTTTATTTCTGTTACGGGGACCGGACCCCATCTTTTAGGGTATGGCGTAATAACCACCTTAACACTTTTAGTTGGTTGTTTGTACTGCTGTTTTGTAGGGAAGAAAAAATGCCATTCATGCACTTGATGTTATTGTTCATCGGGCTTCAAAATAACTTAATGGAACTTGGCTCATTTTTAAAATCTGAAGGGAGCCCAACTAGAACTACAAAAACCACTTTAGAAGACCGTCTATTTGCACTTTTTAAGAAGTACAAAAGAGAGGCACTTATGTACCAGCATTCTATTATCTTTTATCTGCCAACTCATGGTTAGNTTTTAAGAAATACAAAAGAGAGGCACTTATGTACCAGCATTCTATTATCTTTTATCTGCCAACTCATGGTTACGGCTGGAAATNTTGATCTCATTTGTTGAAGCTTTTGTCTATACTTCTTTTCACATCAAAATGCAGATTTTCCAGATCCAAAATTGCTGTGATTTTTCTGTCATTTATTATTTCTGATTGAACTCATGCATTATTTGACCGGTATTGTTGCTTTATAAATGTAATTGTTTTAAAAGTTTAGATTTTGGATGATTTTGTAAGCGCTAATTTTTTATTTCTGTTACGGTGACCGGACCCCATCTTTTAGGGTATGGCTAATAACCACCTTAACACTTTTAGTTGGTTGTTTCTACTGCTGTTTTGTAGGGAAGAAAAAATGCCATTCATGCACTTGATGTTATTGATCATCGGGCTTCAAAAATAACTTAATGGAACTTGGCTCATTTTTCAAATCTGAAGGGAGCCCAACTAGAACTACAAAAACCACTTGAGAAGACCGTCTATTTGCACTTTTTAAGAAATACAAAAAAGAGGCACTTATGTACCAGCATTCTATTATCTTTTATCTGCCAACTCATGGTTAGGGCTGAAAATCATGCTTGAAGCTGAAAATTTATTTGAAAATTATTCAAAATCAGGTCAAATCATAATGAAATCACAAAATTTTTAGGACATTATCTGACCCATGACAACTTTTTTTAATCTAGAGAAATATGAAGAACACCTAGATGTAATCTGTCGACTTCAAATTGGCAACTGTAGTCTCAATAGGATGTCAGCATTAATTCCTAGGTCTGCCATAACTTTCTGGAGGTATCAATTCTCCAGACTTATAGGATTTTAGAGGGTGGGCAACTTTCTGCGTATCCCTCAAGCGCCAAAATCCACTTTATAGCCTCTCTGGTCACCCAACATGGTCGCAAGCTCCCAAGGCCTCCATGCGATTTTTGTATGCTTGAACACCTCTGATGCCCTCACGGCTCAATAATATGGCATGTAGTGTCAGCCAATCACCTATGTTACTTATCTACTACAAAGGAGTTACAACACAGCTCTCACTGCAGTAACAGTTGTGATCTAAAATTTGAAACAATAAACGGGCATTTACATACATACCACCCTATTCCTATGTATTTACGTATCTAAACTTTACCTTTTACATTTATACCAACAAATCTTTCATGTCACATAAAAATAGCCCTATTTTAACTTTAAAAATGTGAAATGCACCTTTTCATGCATAGGTGAGGTATGCCGAAATTTAAGTATAGGTGTTAGATATGTAAATACTGAAGTATTACGTGTATATGTGTGTAAATCTTCCAACATAAATTGTTTTGATGGCATCATCTTTTTTGATCATTTATTTGTAAGTTGAATAACCAATATGTTTCTACTGTGAACTTCTTATAGATTTTGCTAATTTCTATGTTGCATGTTCTATCAACGTGCTTGTGTATTTTCATATTTTAATGTTTAGTTGCATGCAGTCTGGTGATTATTCTGCAGAGTCTAGTGCAGGAAATTTGTGGCTTTTTTTTTTTTTGCTGTTGATAACCGTATCTAAAAAGCTTACTTCTGTAGCTTGTAGAAGATAGAAAAGTATATCTTCCTCTCTGATTTATTTAATAACAACTAGTGCTTTCTTTGATAATGCTTAGTCTTTTTGACTAAGCTAATATTCAGAACATGCTTAGGTTATCCTTTTAGTTTTCATAATATTGGAATATATGGATCTCTGCATGTAACAGGTAATTCTGGTTTTGTTTGAGCATCTCAAACTCATAGCTGGCTAATCTGGGAGCGTTTTTTCTATTTTTTGGTGCGCAGACTGTTGACCATTTTTTTGCTCTTAAAGTGCCCATGAGGACTGGAGAACTTGAAAGCCTTTGTCGTGGCCTTGATAATGCATTTCAAGTTTATAATGGTTATGTTGTTCAGCAGCTAGGTGAGTTTCTATTGCTCAGCAGAAATCTTATTTTTTTCTTTAAAAAAGAAAAGAGAATAAAACTCATCTTATCTTTTTGGTTTTTTGCCTATAACCAACATTTTTTTTTATCTTAGTTTGATTTTTACCTTCAAATGTCTTGCCACTCTTTAATGCTTGAATTTTGATTTGTTCAGTGAGATTTAGTTAGTGTAGTTCTTGATCCTCATATGGTTTATTGTGAACATTTTCTTAGTGAAGCGGTTTTATTGTCATAATTCTATTTTCGTCTTATAAATGATGATTTATCAGCATCATTTCAACAATTTATTTTACAATTTTTTTCTTACTTTAAAGGGTATAACTAAATGTATGCGAGGCTATGATGCTTTTTCATTATCTGTGAAGTAAGTGGATGAACACTTTCTGAGCGAAGTAAGCGGCTTTATTGTCATAGTTCTGTTTGTTTTCTTATAAATGATAATTTGTTTGCATCATTTCAACTATTTGTCATACAATGTTTTTCTTACTTTAAAGGATTTAACTAAATTTATATGGGACTTTGATGCTTTTTCATTATCTATGAAGTAAGCAGCTTTATTTTGAACACATTCTTAGTGAAGTAAGCGGCTTTTTTGTCATAGTTCTGTTTGTTTTTTTTATAAATGATAATTTGTTAGCTTCATTTCAACAATTTATTATACAATGTTTTTCTTTTTTTAAAGGGATAACTAGATGTATGTGAGACTTTGATGGTTTTTCATTATCGTTGAAGTGAGGTAGGTAGATGAATGGAAAGGGGCAAGGTCGAATGAGATTACTCAACTTTATTATCATACCTCATGTTTGGAAGGCGGACACCTGATCCGACATGTAGTGACGCACTTGTTACCATGTAAATATACATGTTGATCAAGTAGTATACAAATTATTAGTATCTCAATGAGGAAGGAGTTTGATACCGGAATTGACCCAAAAACCCAATAAGGGAAGCTGATTTCATTACGTAAAGCAACAATCTTACAATCAAGAACTTGAAACAGAAAGAAAACACGACACAACACATATATCTCACTAGGGTGAAATAGTACGGCCGGTAGAACACGACGAGGTGGCCTGGGGAAAGGTGACGGCATGCTAGTGTAGTGCAGGTAAGGCGTCAACAACAACAATGGAACGACGTAGGGAGGTGGCGGTTGTGAGCAAGGGGGGTGTAAGAAGGGTGGGGGCTGCAAGGAATGTTCACTATGGGCGGCGACGGCAATAGAACGTTACAAGGATGAGCGACAACAGCAAGGAGATGCACAAGAAGGGCGACAACGACAAGGGGAAAGTGGAAGGAAATATATGGAGGTAATCAACATTTTGGAGCAGGATACAACCGGAGCACCACCTGTCCCTCGAATACAACATTACCAGGGGGAGAAATGCTGGCCGTAGAAAGAGACCGAAGGATAATCCGAAACCGAATCAAAGAAATTAACACATATATATAATAATAGATAATTATGAGGGGAAATTCTTTCCCCTTGAGTGGCAATCCTAACCCAAGCAAGGGTTTTGCTGGCCCTTGCACGCCCTTGCTGAACTGGTTGAGCCTTCCCAATCTGTTCAACCCATGTGAGCTCCGCTTCAACCTCCCGGGGTTGGGGGATCATTGATCTCATTTGTTGAAGCTTTTGGTTCTTCGTAGCACGAAGTCATATCTGCTATATTGAATGTAACAAAAATGTTGTAGTCCCCTGATAGGTCAATTTTATTGGTGTTCTCGCTCAGTTTTTTGAGGATTCTGAAAGGTTCATCTGCTCTGGGCCGAGCTTGCCAAAAGCTCAATGGAAACCTTTTTTTGTTCATTTCAAGGAAACCTTTCTTTCTTTAGCCGAATATAAACTAGGTCCCATTCTTAGAAGGTCATCTTTTTTTGAGTCTTATTCACATGTGCTTGGTACTTGGAGTTCTGCTTGGTGATCTCCTTTCCCACCTCTTTATGTAGCTTATGAAACTCTTGCACTCTCTCCGCAGCATCCTCACTAATTTCTGATGTCATTAAGAGTGGTACCAAGTCAAGTGGAGTCAGGGAGTTATGCTCGTGCACGATCTCAAATGGAGTGCCTTAGCAATCTCTCTTGAAACTTGACTGTGGATACAATAAAATGTTTGAGACTATTTAGCAATCTAGTTGAAACGATGTATCGTATGCTTGTTATTTAGAGAAATTGATATTTTGAGTACTAGAGAAGAGGCAACAGGTAAGAGAGTTTATTATGAGAACCAACGTAAAATGAATGGCCGTCGATCATAAGTGATAATTGTTACCAATGATAGACAGGATTTCTCATAATGTAGGGCAGTAATAGGAGCCATGATACTGTAGAAGATAAGTATGGTGAAGAAGAAATGAGATTAGATGTTACTAATCAGGTGCATAGTTTTTTATTTTTACTTTTATTTTTAATTTTTTTTACAAGCAAGGCAAGTAACAAGCTAAGCATGCGAGGTAGGGTCTTGGTGTACCGGTTTCTTTCATTTGTTGTGTGTACATGGTGGAGCGAGCAAGTGAGAAGTGAGAGATGCAATTGACATGGGCGGAAGTAGGTGCTTAGGCAAGAGTGCAGCAGAGAAAATGCGAGTGGGCAAAGTTTGCCATACGTTTTATCTGTGCAAGACAGAACTTAAATTTTGTACCACATCAATTGGCATGCTCGTTAGATCTTTCTTGCTTTGATTCTATGTTGGGAGGAAAGAGAATTTTTGTTTGTTATTGGTTGAACATATTCATCTTATAACTAAGCATACAGGAGGAAATGATAAGGAAACATATAATACAGAATAATACACCTAATTATGAGGATATTAAAAATATATTATAATCTGCCAGTTTTAGGGGTTTCATTTGACAGAATATCCAATAAGCGATCAATAACATTCTTTTGTGTTATTTATTCAGGTTTTGTTTAATATTTTACCCCTTGGTTTGGTCTAATTTTGATATAACTGTTTGCATCTATCTCCGGTGTCCTTCAGAGTTTTTTTTTCATTAACACTATTTTTTTAAAATTTTAAAATTTTTATGCTAGTTAATATTGGTATCTGCAGCTGATAAAGAAGATTTGATACCTTCTGTTCCTGTCCTCACTCGATACAAAAGGGAAATTGGAATAAAGGCCTTTGTGAGGAAGGAAGTTGCAGATGTGAAATCAACAAATGAGAGAAATTTCAATCAAATTAACCGACTTACAACTCAAAATCTGTGTGTGCGATTGAATACCCTTTATGTAAGTTTTTTTTTGTACTTTCTTTGATAAACTAGCACATTATCGTTCATTTTTTCTAATACTATTTACATTTAAATTGCTAAAATAATTTATGCAAAATAGATTTATTACCTCAAGATGATCAAAATAGTTGATATGAAGCTAATGTAGTTGATGATAATGATTCTTCGCTGAAATGTTATGTGCTTGGAGCAATATTGACGATGGCCCTTTTGTTAGGGTATAAAGATTGCTTGCTGATCTAGTTTCTAGCACATTTTGTATTTTGCTACATTATATTATTGTATATTTTGAGTGCACTGTTGTCTCAAGTGATGAGTGTTGTGGTAAGGCTGTACAAGCTGTAGAACAATGTTTTCTGGTTAATATTGAGGGGTCAATATTTACATTTAAATTGCTAAAATAATTTATGCAAAATAGATTTATTACCTCAAGAAGATCAAAATAGTTGATATGAAGCTAATGTAGTCGATGATGATGATTCTTCGCTGAAATGTTATGTGCGTGGAGCAATATTGACGATGGCCCTTTTGTTAGGGTATAAAGATTGCTTGCTGATCTAGTTTCTAGCACATTTTGTATTTTGCTACATTATATTATTGTATATTTTGAGTGCACTGTTGTGGTAAGGCTGTACAAGCTGTAGAACAATGTTTTCTGGTTAATATTGAGTGGTCAATATTTACATTTAAATTGCTAAAATAATTTATGCAAAATAGATTTATTACCTCAAGAAGATCAAAATAGTTGATATGAAGCTAATGTAGTCGATGATGATGATTCTTCGCTGAAATGTTATGTGCGTGGAGCAATATTGACGATGGCCCTTTTGTTAGGGTATAAAGATTGCTTGCTGATCTAGTTTCTAGCACATTTTGTATTTTGCTACATTATATTATTGTATATTCACTGTTGTCTCAAGTGATGAGTGTTGTGGTAAGGCTGTTATATTGAGGGGTCATGGTTCCAATGGTCATTTTAGCCTCTTTTGGCTTATTGAGATATTAAAAAGTTGAAACAATCTGTCTGCTAAAAATTAGGCTTATTGTTGTAGATAATCGTTCCCCATATCCCTCATTTGGCTGGAGCCCTGTTGACTTAGTGCACTCTTTTTATATTGTGGCACAGTGTATGATGTTTTTTTTTAATGTATGGAGTGATTGACAATGCTCTAGGCATGACAATGATACTCAAAAGCAAATAGAGATTACAATCAAAGACGCTTGAAATTAGAAAATAAAAAAGACACAATACGGACAAACTAGGGTTGACGGTGAAGACGACGGTGCTGTGGTTTAAGGGGGAAATGNCTAAAAATTAGGCTTATTATTGTAGATAATCGTTCCCCATATCCCTCATTTGGCTGGAGCCCTGTTGACTCACTGCACTCTTTTTATATTGTGGCACAGTGTATGATGTTTTTTCNCTAAAAATTAGGCTTATTATTGTAGATAATCGTTCCCCATATCCCTCATTTGGCTGGAGCCCTGTTGACTCAGTGCACTCTTTTTATATTGTGGCACAGTGTATGATGTTTTTTTTTTTTAATGTATGGAGTGATTGACAATGCTCTAGGCATGACAATGATACTCAAAAGCAAATAGAGATTACAATCAAAGACGCTTGAAATGAGAAAATAACAAAGACACAATATGGACAAACTAGGGCTGACAGTGAAGACGATGGTGCTGTGGTTTAAGGGGGAAATAGTAACTAAAGCAGGTTGGAGGTGGCTGGAGGGGAGGTAGCAAGCGGCAGGTGGCTGGAAGGGGACGGCGGCAGGTGTGAGGTGGCTGGAAAGGAACCTGTCAACAAGTTGGAGGGACTGGAAGGAGCCCGGCAGCCGGTTATAGGGGCTGGAAGGGGAATACAGCAGGTTTGATGTGGCTGGGAGGCGCGGCAGCAGCTTAGAGGTGGCTGGAAATGTGGTGGCAGCAGGTAGGGGGGTGGTTGGAGTGGCCGGTAGCAAGCTGGAGATGGTTGGAAGGGCTGGTAATGTGGTGGGGATGACCGGGAGGGCTGTCCAACTATAGGGAAAAAGTCCGGGCTCGGTTTCTGAGCAACGAAAACGACAATGACGGTGGCGACGACGACTGTAGAGGGGAAGTTTTGGGGGAAGCAGAGAACGATAGAAAGTTACCACCTCGNTGTCCAACTATAGGGAAAAAGTCCGGGCTCGGTTTCTGAGCAACGAAAACGACAATGACGGTGGCGACGACGGCTGCAGAGGGGAAGTTTTGGGGGAAGCAGAGAACGATAGAAAGTTACCACCTCGGGACGAGTTATAGTTGGAGCTCCTTCTCACATTCGGATACAACCCTAGGAGAGGAAATGGGGTGCTGACGGCAGTTCTTACAGGAATATGAAAGCAACAACCCTTCTAAAATACTAAAACATCATGTTTATAGACTTAGGGTAAATAGGAGTGAAGCCGACTCCAAATAGGTGGGAATCCACATGAAGGTCCACTACTTTCACTACAGTTTGCGATGCTGTAGCAGGGGTCATAGAAAATGTGTGGAAAGCTCCCGATCCCTGGTCAGTCTCCCGAGGTTGGGAGAGTTCTACCTATCTGTTGAAGCTTCTAGCTCCGCATAGTATAGTCATATCGATCATTTTGAAGGTGGTGGAGCTACTATAACTTCTCGATAAGTCACTCCTGCAGGTGTTATCACTCCAAAACACTTGCTGATAGAATNGGACGAGTTATAGTTGGAGCTCCTTCTCACATTCGGATACAACCCTAGGAGAGGAAATGGGGTGCTGACGGCAGTTCTTACAGGAATATGAAAGCAACAACCCTTCTAAAATACTAAAACATCATGTTTATAGACTTAGGGTAAATAGGAGTGAAGCCGACTCCAAATAGGTGGGAATCCACATGAAGGTCCACTACTTTCACTACAGTTTGCGATGTTGTAGCAGGGGTCATAGAAAATGTGTGGGAAGCTCCCGATCCCTGGTCAGTTTCCCGAGGTTGGGAGAGTTCTACCTATCTGTTGAAGCTTCTAGCTCCTCATAGTATAGTGTCATATCGATCATTTTGAAGGTGGTGGAGCTACTATAACTTCTCGATAAGTCACTTCTGCAGGTGTTATCACTCCAAAACACTTACTGATAGAATAAGTACCTATCTTTTTTTTGCACAACCTGAGCTATAACTGCATATAATAGTAGATTCTCCCAAAGTAACTCTCGAGCCACTAGATCTGTAATTGTCTTCTTCCACTCCTCGTACTCGATTGGATGTATCCGGTAGATAAGTATGTAAGGAGGATTCAACTCTGGGAGGAACTCAATGACCGGTTGAGCAATTCTCACGAGCAACTATAGGGGAGGCCTTTTCTTCTTCTTTGGTAGGATCTAGATCTCATTAGGGTTGTAAATGAGCTGAGCTTCGCTCGTGTTTGGCTCTTTTGAAATTGCTTGTATTCGAAATCGGCTCGTGAACAGTGGTTTGTGTTTGACTCAATTTAAATATTCTTGTTGGTGTTCGGTTCGAAATTGACTTGTTAAAATTAAATGAAAAAAAAATAGATGTTGAATATTGGATTCGAACATGAACCAACTATGTAATAGGAGACGCAGAACCATATGACCACATGAGTTATGATTTAAAGTTAGATATAAATATATACAACAACAATAACAACAACAACAAAACCTTAATCCCACTACATGGGGTCGGCTACATGAATCCTTTTTCTCCATTGCGTCCTATTTAGTGTCATATTTTCATTTACTTTGGTCGGGTTCGAAACAACAACAACAACAAAGCCTTAATCCCACTACGTGGGGTCGGCTACATGAATCCTTTTTCACAACAACAACAACAAAGCCTTAAGCCCACTACGTGGGGTCGGCCACATGAATCCTTTTTCTCTAACAACAACAAAGCCTTAATCCCACTACGTGGGGTCGGCCACATGAATCCTTTTTCTCCATGCAACAACAACAAAGCCTTACTCCCACTACGTAGGGTCGGCTACATGAATCCTTTTTCTCCATTGAACAACAAAGCCTTAATCCCTCTACGTGGGGCCGGCCACATGAATCCTTTTTCTCTATTGCGTCTTTGAACAAAAACAACAACAACAAAGCCTTAATCCCACTAATGGGGTTGGCTACATGAATCATTTTTCTCCATTGAGTCAACAACAACAAAGCCTTAATCCCACTGTGTGGGGTCGGCTACATGAATCCTTTTTCTCCATTGTGTCCTATTTAGGTCATATTTTCATTTAGTTCTAATAAATTAAGATCATTTTTTATACAATAAGCCCAAGTCTTCCTACATCTACCTCTGCCTTTCTTAACATAAGTTGAATCTAAAACATCTAATCTCCTAATCGGATTATCAGATGGTCGACGCTTAATGTGACCAAATCATCTAAGACGACTTTATCTAATTTTGTCTGTCACAGGAGCTACAACAACCTATCACGAATTTATTGATTTTTCATTTTGTCTCTAAGTGTAAATNTTGGAGGGGCCGGTAGCAAGCTGGAGATGGTTGGAAGGGCTGGTAATGTGGTGGGGATGACCGGGAGGGCTGCCCAACTATAGGGAAAAAGTCCGGGCTTGGTTTTTGAGCAACGAAAATGACAATGACGGCGGCGACGACGACGACTGCAGAGGGGAAGTTTTAGGGGAAGCAGAGAACGATAGAAAGTTACCACCTCGGGATGAGTTATAGTTGGAGCTCCTTCTCACATTCGGATACAACCCTAGGAGAGGAAACGGGATGCCGACGACAGTTCTTACAGGAATATGAAAGCAAAAACCCTTCTAAAACACTAAAACATCATGTTTATAGACTTAGGGTAAATAGGAGTGAAGCCGACTCCAAATAGGTGGGAATCCACATGAAGGTCCACTACTTTCACTACAGTCTGCGATACTGTAGCAGGGGTCATAGAAAATGTGTGGGAATCTCCCGATCCCTCGTCAGTTTCCCAAGGTTGGGAGAGTTCTACCTTTCTGTTGAAGCTTCTAGCTCCTCATAGTATAGTGTCAGATCGATCATTTTGAAGGTGGTGGAGCTACTATAACTTCTCGATAATTCACTCCTGCAGGTGTTGTCACTCCAAAGCACTTGCTGATAGAATAAGTACCTATATTTTTTTTGCACAACCTGAGCTATAACTGCATATGATAGTAGATTCTCCCAAAGTAACTCTCGAGCCACTAGATCTCTAATTGGCTTCTTCTACTCCTCGTACTCGACTGGATGTATCTGGTAGATAATTATGTAAGGAGGATTCAACTCTGGGAGGAACTCAATGACCGGTTGAGCAATTCTCACGAGCAACTACTCAGGGGAGGCCTTTTCTTCTTCTTTGGTAGTATCTAGATCTCATTAGGGTTGTAAATGAGCCGAGCTTCGCTCGTGTTTGGCTCTTTCGAAATTGCTTGTATTCAAAATCGGCTCGTGAACAGTGAGTTTGTGTTTGACTCAATTTAAAATATTCTTGCTGGTGTTTGGTTCGAAATTGACTCGTTAAAGCTAAATGAAAAAAAAATAGATGTAGAATGTTAGATTTGAACATGAACCAACGGTATAATAGGAAACACAGGACCATATGACCACATGAGTTATGATTTAAACTTAGATATAAATATATACAACAACAATAACAACAACAAAACCTTAATCCCACTACATGGGGTCAGCCACATGAATCATTTTTCTCCATTGCGTCCTATTTAGTGTCATATTTTCATTTAGTTGTAATAAATTAAGATCATTTTTTATACAATAAGCCCAAGCCTTCCTAGTTCTACCTCTGTCTTTCTTAGCATAAGTTGAATCTAAAACATCTAATTTCCTAATCGGATTATCAGATGGTCGACACTTAATGTGACCAAACCATTTAAGACGGCTTTCTCTAATTTTGTCCGGCACAGGAGCTAGAACAACCTATCACGAATATATTGATTTCGCATTTTGTCTCTAAGTGTAAAGACACTTATCCACCTGATCATTCTCATATCGACAACACTTAACTTAGTATTATGCTTCTCTTTTAATGGCCAAAATTCAGCGCCATAGAGCATTGGAGGTATCACCATTGTCTTATAAAATTTTCCTTTCAATCTAAGTGGTACTTTTCTATCTCACAAAAGGCCTGAAACATTCCTCCACTTCCGCCAACCAACTTGAATTCTACTATTAACATCCCCATCTATATCACCATCGCTTTGAACAACTGACTCGAGATATCCAAATCGTTCACACTTTTTAATAATTTGATCACCAAAAGTTACACTTCTGTCACTAGAGATACTACCACTAAAATTACATTCCTTGTTTTCAGTTTTAGTTCTACTCAAATGAAGGCCTTTAGACGCCAAATTAGACCTCCATAATTCAAGTTTTTCCTGGGTTTTTTCTCTCGCCTTATTCACTAGAAGGATATCATCAGCAAAAAGCATACTCCAACGTACATCCTTCTGTAACTGTCCAGTAAGGCCATCCATAAGTAAAGCAAAAAGGTATAGGCTTAAAGTCGATCTCTGATGTAATCCAACATAAATTGGAAAAATATTTGGTCAATCGTCCTTCTGGTCGAACAGAAGTAATAGCTCTAGTATACATATCTTTAATGACTTGAATATAAGTCATATCAGCACATTTCTTTTCAAGAACTCTTCAAAGGATATCTCTTGGAACCTTATCGTAAGCTTTTTCTAAATCAATAAAAATCAAATGTAGATTCTTTTTATTATCTCTGAACTTCTCCATCATGCCTCTTAATAAATGTATAGCTTCCATAGTAAACCTGCTCGGCATAAATCTAAATTGATTATGAGAAATCTTTGTAATACTTCTTAACCTATGTTCAATTACCCTCTCCCATAATTTTAAAGTATGACACATCAACTTAATCCCTCTTTAATTTGCACTCATGTGCATCCCCTTTATACTTAAATATGGCGACCAAAATACTCTTCCTCCACTCCTCGGGAACGTTTTGGAGTTGACAATACATTCAGCGTTTTGGATGAAAATTGCTCAAAATTTTGGCTTACAGTTTTCTAAAATTGCTCTAACTGCCTCCAGAGGCTCTATGGGGAGGCTAAACGGGGTAACGAGTATGAGATACTTGAAACTATCTTATGGGCTCTCAAAACATCTAGAAAAACTTCTATGGACCTCAACACGAACCTAGTGGCATCATAGTTGTCGGCCACGTGAGTGGTGTCATAGTTGCCAGCCATGCATGCCATGTAGCATGCTAGTGTCAGGTGATTGTTGCATCAACTTATATCTTTTAAAGATAAAAATAATTTTTTAAAAGAAATAAATATGCTTAAGCTTTGAAAACTTCTAATATTCACTAGAAAATTTCAAAATTTTCCAAAAAATTTTAAAAATACCTCTTCTGTTTCTCTAAATACTCTAAATATGACATATCATATTATATCTTACCATGCTTTGATTTTTCCATAAAAAGAATAGAATTGTTTTCTTTCAAGAGGCACATCAGTGTTCTAGGTTTTTTATTCTTCAGCGAGGTTTTGATTTTTCTCCAAAAAAATAGGTTATTTCCTTGATTAGGTGAATTTGAATTGATGAGAGATTATGGCTTTTCTTCCAGGATATGATTTTTTTCTAAAGAGATCAAATGTCCTG
>JXCR01147436.1:123896-153267 GCA_002079205.1 Phalaenopsis hybrid cultivar | reverse complement strand
CCCCCCCCCCCCCCCCCCCCAACCATCCAGATTCACCTAGCCGAACTTCACCAACTTGAGATACGCTTTAGTGGTGTTTTCTTGTATTATTTTATGTTTATTATCACTTATTTCATGTTTGAAAAGTTATCGTTGTAGCACTATTTGATTTCAACAATGATATTCCTATTTTTATTATGATTTGAGTTGATTACGGTATCGTTTGGTATCAAAATTAGCTAACCCTAGTCTTATCCTAGAGTTTCGTAGCATCTGCTCCTACTCAAGACACCTCCACCCAAAATTTTCTTTCCTACCATAGCAAAATCCTAATTCCTATTTGTAGATTTTCAAAATTAGCAACCCAAAATCATTTTTTACACCCTCTTCCACCTCTCAGCCCTAAAACATAGCCATGTTACCGAGGAGTCAATAACCAGAGGCCTAATCAAGAGGTAGGGACATGATGTTGTTTATGCGGAACTTACAAAAAAGAATCCAAGAGATTTTTACAGAAGATATGCAATGGTAAACCCATCGAAGATGATAGGGGCTTGCCAGTTTTGAGAGGAGGCAATCTGAATGGGTCAATCGTAGCCACAATGGTGATTTTCTAGACCAAAGGCATGGAGTGATTCTCTTCCATCATATTGATTCCAGGATGGAAGAACCTCTATCTCAAAGATTTGACCTGGAATATCTGAGAAGTAAGAATTGGGAAGTAAAGGTGAATTTATCAAATTTCAACGACCACATGAATCCAGATGAAGTCATCGAATGGCTTTGGACCTTGGAATTTTTCTTTGAGTGTTCGGACGTCTCCATGGGCGAGATGGCGAAATTAGCTTTCAGCAAACAAAAAAAGAGTGCATTATTTTGGTGATAAAATTTGAAGTACCTACGCCAACGTGAGGGAAAAGACTAGCTCACTACTTAGTCTGAGATGAAATGGGAGATGCAGCGCCAGTTCCTATCCATTCACTATAAGCTAAATGTTCACCCCAATTTTAAAGCTTGAGAGACCACATCACCGGACTCCCACCACATCTTACAGTTAAGGTTCAACCTCAGGATCGTTCAGGCCAGAGCACACCTAGGGAAACTTCCAAGTTGAACCCACCCGAAAAGACAATAGTTCAAAGTGGAAAACAAAGGGCGTCAATCCACATTCCCAAATCCGTCCCAGTCAGGACGTGTTTCAAGTGTCACGGATTTGGGCATATTGAAGTAGATTGCACAACCAAGGGGATGATCTACTTTACTGAGCAAGGCATTGTTGAAAAATAAAGGGGCAATTACACAGTTTTCATTGAAGAAGGTGAGAGCACAAAGGAGAATGATCATATTCCAGCGGATGAGGAAGACGAGCATGTTGCTCCAACCGAGGGCATAAGGGAAACTCCAACATAATTCACATTAGTGGTTCAAGATAGTCCTAAGCTCGAGGAACCGATACCAAACACTCGACAATCCTAGATAAGTGAAACTCATACCTTTCGGATCTATAAACTCCTTGAGTTGCACATATTGAGGGAGGTCCAGTATGTCTGACATGAGACTCTTTATACCACTCCTCGAAGCCTATAGGAAGTCATTGAGGTATTAAATTCAGTTCAGCAGTATATCCATCGAAAGCTGATTAGGCAGGATGGATGAACCTAAGTGTTGGAATTCGCCTTAAGAGTTTTGCAGGAAGGAATATTTTATAGTGGGATCCAGATTCTTTCAGAAAAGAAAAAGAAGAAGCCTCTTCTGAGTGATTATACGTCAGTGTGGTCTAGCTTTGTTGGCACTATTTTGGTTGGGGGAGTTGCCCGTAAGAAGCTGTCGGTCACCGGAATTGAAATCTCGTCGCCCGCTTCGAAAAGACGTTTTAATTTACATATAGTTTTTAAATTTAGAAAAATATGAAATCAAACAGACTCTATATTTTTCATAGTTTAAATGAAATAGTATTATACCTCAAATCATGTATCTATCCCGAAGGATAAGCACAAGACTTGAGTATGAAGCTCGATCACATAAACTAAGAAATATATGATGTTCATTTGGTCTGCGAAACCGTTTTATTTGCCGAAAATTTTCTCTATTTAATATGAAAAATTAAATAGGGTTTATATTAAGCCGGGTTTGGAAAAGCTTCCTATAAGGGCAAACCCCTATAATTAATTATACCTTAAATGACTGAAGTCACCTAAGAAAACTCTCGATAAAAATCAGGAAATATTATCTTCAAAGAGGTCAAAAGGATAAGGCTTTTCAACGAAATCGGACAAAGATGTGTGCAAAGGAGAATGATTCAAACTTGGAACATTTATTATAGAATCCAAAAGAAAAAGAACTAGGGGATGCCACAGATCCGAAAGAGAACCTCGGTGACTTCCCAGTCTACGTTATGATTTGACTTCAGTTTCGAGGAAGAAATATTCAAGTGTTTTATCCTGCCAATTTTATTTACTTAGGGTTTACATTCGTGTGAAACGATCACACAAATATCCTGAAATATATGAGGATTTAGGTCGTGACGGATGAGAACCTCAGAATTCAAAGCGAGTTAGAGCTTATAATATACAGTAGAGCCGTACAAATGCCTAAAGATAAGTTGATGATTTATGTTGCATAAGCAAATAACCTCGAAATCCTGTGGATTGTTGTTTTAAATTTTAAGGAAGGAATGATTTAACTGGTGTAGACATGTTTTGCTGTTGAAGATTGTAATGCTGCTCACAATGCTGGCTCCAAGCTCGTTGTCGTGACGAGTTTAAGTTTTCCAGGGTGTCAGGTTATGATGTCAAATCAGGCGACCCTATGGTTGTAGTCCTTTAAACATTTTATGAGAGGCATGTTGAAGTTGTACAGTGTATGGAACAACAGTAGAATATGTAGAACAGGACAATAGTAGATTATGCAATGAAAAAGAACAGTACAACATGCGGTGTAAAGAAAAGGTAAAAGGTACAGCAGGAAAGTGACTGCAAGAAAGTAGCATGCTGTAAACACAAAATAAACCTGTATACCTGGGAGATCCGTTGTTCCTTAGGTGTAGTTGATGCAAAAGATACAAATAGAACAGACTGAAATGCATCATATAAACGAAAGCAAAAGAAGAAAAGAAACGTGACCCGAAAAACTTGAGAAAGAACGGTAAATGACCCACGATGGAAAATTCGAGAAAAATCAACTAATAATCCATGATGAAAAGCTTGAGAAAATTGACGAGTAACAATTCAAATAAAATCCTCAAAATCTCGGGAAAATCCCAGAGAAAAGACCACGAGTGCTTTGTCTAAAAGTTTTGATAAAATATATAAAAAAGTCTGAAAAAAGAGGACTACAAGCACTCGGGTAGGGCTAGGCTCAGATATATATTTGTACTCGAGGGTCGTCGAAGGCTACTTGGTCACCTGGATGAATAAATTCCACCACTCGACTAGAAGGGTGTCCTACTGAACCTAACTTAGGAGGGTACTACTTGGCCCAAACAAGTAATCAACAGAGGGGACAACTAATTTTTTTAAATTTATTTAAAATTTATATTTTTAGCATTTACATAGGTTTCAAGCATACAAAAGTGTATCAATTTTGTTTGTAGCAAAAAAAATATATTTTTTTTGTTTGAAAAAGGTGTATCCGTACTTATCAAATTTGTTTTTATTAATTTTGAAAAAGTGTAGTTGTCCACGAGTCGATCACACTGTCAGACGTAGGACTACCAATAACTTAAGAAGGTACGGATCAACTCCCGCTAGTTTTATGTCGGTGAATGATATTACATCCTACAGTTCACCGGTTCTGTGGGGGTGTCCCGATGTCGTAGGATGGTACATCATTCTGCTCTACTACCGGTGTGCCATCGTCATCACCGCCCCAAGCCCCAAAACAAAACCGACCTACTTGCGACCTTGCTTGATGATTTCACGTATACCCAAAGACTGTACGTGGACACTTATGTATCTGACATAAACATCAAAAACCGAATCAAGAAGCAAGAAAAAAAAAGAACAAAAATGAGGTGAGAGTGATCCACCTAAAACACTGAAAAGACTGAGGATGAATCAATTCTCAAAACTCATAACGAAAAAACTTGAAAAAGTAGGGCCCAATGTCCTTGAATCAATCTAAAAGGATGTCATTTTCTCGCTTTATTAGAATTGGATCAACCCAAGGAGAGTGTCCTTTACACATCCTGTTTCGAACGAGTCGAAACGGGCCCGAACCGACACGACGATCACCCACAAATGACCTCCCCCACATCGGTGTCAATCCTCCAAAAATATCTTCTATAGGCTCAATTTTAACCTCAATCAAATGCTCTCCCATATAGGACTTGGGAATTTTCTAAAATTCATAAATCGAACAAAAAGAAAATGACCTGGGGGAAACCACCACTAGCATTTTCAAACCCATTTCAAAATTAAGGTTTCCAAACTCCCAAATTAACCAATAACCTCACATATCAAATGAACATAGAACCTTCCAATAAAACCAAATAAACGCTCACGGTCAGGGTCAGTAGAAGAGAGGAGGCAGACACCAAGGCTTTCGGTCAAGGCAGCCCAAAGGACAAAAGAGGCTCACGGCCAAGGCAACCCAAGACACAAAAAGGCTCACGACTAAGGTAAGAAACAGGGCCAAAAGAAGCTCACGGCCAAGGCAACCCAAGGCACAAAAAGGCTCACGACTAAGGTAAGAAACAAGACCAAAAGAGGCTCATGGCCAAGGCAACCCAAATTAATTACATGAGGACCTTTGATATACATAAGAGAGTGCAAAACATAATCATCATTTTGAGATGACTAATTTAATCCACCAACAATCATCCAAGTAGTTCAAGTCCAACAAGGACTAAATCCAATTAAGGAGCCTTCAGTATGTCTCACGAGTAGGGATAGGAAGCAGCTCAGGACAACCACCAAGCCTTTCTAGTAGGGACAAATATAAAGCACAAACATAGACTCTTGGGTAGGAACTAAAGCCAGTAAAACCACACCCAAACTACCTCTCGGGTAGGGGCTAAGGCAAGCAAAAATCAAACTCAAATTACCTCTCAGGCAGGGGCAGAACGAGACAAAACCAGGCTCCCAACCAGAGTAAAATCGAGCCGCAGCGAAGGCTCAAACCCAGGCTACAATAAAGGCTAGAAACATCTTCATGCCCTCAAAATATCAAAATATAGGGCTACCACATGTTTCAAACAAGAATAGTTATGGAACTCTTCAAAATCAAAATAAATTTCTTCACAGTACGCGCTTTTAAGCCAAAAATGATCATAAAATGCCAAAACCGAGCCCCTAACAGGGGTTAAAGCAAATAAAACCGCACCCTCCCACAGCTCTTGAGCAGGGGCATGAACAAACACCAAAAACAGGCTCTCGGATAGGAGCTAAGGCTAGCAAACCGAACCCCCAAACAAAGCCAAACTGAACCCTTCAAGGGCCATAAGTAAAGTTCGAGCAGTTAGGACAAAGCTTCGACAAAAATCAAAAGCCAAGTCTCAACAGAATCCAACCTCCAACCCTTCCAATGAGAACCGAGCTCCGGTAGAGGCCAAACCCAAACTTTGAAGGCTAACAAATGAAACCATAATAACAAATCTACACCCAGCCACTTTATAATGAAACCGAGCGCCAATAGAGGTCAAAACCGAGCCCCTCAAAATCAGCAGGGAGCCCCAAAGCCTCAATGAAAATCAGAAAATACCAAATTTCAATAAAACTTGACTTCTCATACCCCTAAGGTGAATACCAAGCCATTCAAGGGTTAAAGGATACCCACATGCATTTAAAGCATCAAAATACAAGGCCACGATATGTTTCAAGCAAGAACAAGTATAGAAAACCTTCCAAATCAAGGTGAATTTCTTCATGGCCTGCATTTTGAGCAAAAAGAAATCGTGACATGTCAAAGCCAAGCCCTTCTCATGCATGAAAGGCCAAATAAATTCTCCAATATCTCATGCTAGGTAAGAATAAATGAGAGGCTTCATGATACATGTCCTAACATGCTTGCAAGAGGAACTAACATTATCTCAAAGCCGCATTTTAATATTCCCAATTTGCCTTTAACAAAAAGAAAAGAGAGGAGCTAATAACATGTTATACTTTTGCCACCTTAAGCAAGTAATCAAACTGACTCCTAGAACATGCTCACATTTCTATTTTTCACATGCTGAAGTGACATATTTCAAAATATAGGTGCAACACTAGGCTAACATGCTGTACTATTCAATAGAACTATTCTCAATGGCTCGGTAGAGAGAAAATCGAAAAAAGAGGCAAGGCACGGGGGAAGAAGGTTCCTCCTTGAAGCAAAAAAAAGCAACACAGAAACTTTAAAGGCACTCCCCAACTTCAACTCTTCCTCCAACAGTAAGAGGAAGCCAATCCGAGCACAGAAAGCTAAAGAAGTGAGAAAAGAAAATGACATAGTTTTCCCTCCCTCAGAGATTTTCGGCCCTTTTAAACGCACCAAACGAAAGCCTCATATAAACCAGAAAAGGAGAAGGAATGATTAAGAGATCGCATATGGCTCGAGAGATCGAGAGAGACAGAGGATAAGATCTTTGCAGAGGATACGATCTGCGGCAAAGAAGATCAAACTCAGAACGCAGAAGATATGTTGCAAGGGATGGGCGTTTGTGAGACTTGTCTCGCGTGCGAGAGGCGAACGCGGGAATGAANAGATAGATTTAGGTTATAAATAATAATAATAATAATATTTATTATTATAATTATACCTAAATTACGCATCTTTCCCTAGACGCGTCGTCAGAATGAAACAAACGTCCCCCCTTAGGTAAAATCAACGTTCCGGACGCGTCAGCGCAGTCCGTTTCGCCAACCGGAGTTGTTTAGACAATCTCATTGACGATCAGGACAAAAACTAGTCGCGACCCGGACCGCGTAAAAAAATCGGCTCGAGCTCAATCAAACAGGACTGCGAAGAGCACGACGACGTCAGATCAACGCGTACAGTCAATCCTAAGGCCAACAGTCCTATTGGGATTCTTCTTGAGTTTCCTCACACTAGCCCCACCTACTAGGTGCTAGAGGTCAAAACTACTATGCGGAACTTCAAGTCGAGCGAAGAAAAGCTTGAAATTTCTAACGGGAAGGGCTCCTTTGCTAGTTTTTTAGGAGTAGTCGACAGAAAAGCCTTACGGCTAGATTCTAGGCTATTTAAAGAGGAGAGACTAAACCCCAACCGAAAGTGAGGCCAACAAGCTTGCTATAGATTTTGTCTCATAATTGATTCCTCCTTACATATTTATTTATCAGAAACACTTGGATAAGTACAGAGAGTGGAAGAAGCCAAGTATAGATTTGATGGCGCGAGGCTTAGTTTATGAGAATACTCATTCCACATATAGCACCAGCTCTGGTTGTCCCAGCAAAGGACGGACACCTGTTCTACCAAAATGTGTTTTGGAACGACAACACGTTCTCGATCAATCTACAAGGGGATTACAATATCTTTGATACCTTCAACTTGACAGATTTGACTCCGTGCTATGAGAAGCCAAAAGCTTCACGAATGAAGTCGAAGCTCCCCCAATCCCGCATGATTGAAGCAGGATTCCCACACGATTTTCACGGGATACTGTAGCTACTATAGCACCACCAGAAAACACATAGTAGGAGATGGGATTCGAGCAGCTGAAACGATCCCATTTTATTTTCTTATTCTTTCTTTCTTATTATCTTTCGCTCCTTTTTTAGTCATTCCTTATATGTGTGTGCATTAGGGTTTGAATTAGTAGTCTTTGGTGAGTTTTATTTTAGATTTATGTCAGGATAGCCATTGCCTTCCGTTTTCTTATTTGAGGGTTGTATCCGAGAGATTGGGTGGTGCTCTGACTGTATTTCTCTTCTGATGTGGTGATTATCTTCCTCCTATCTCTTTCCACATTCTTTTCGTCGCTCTTGGCCGCTGTACATCGATGCAGCTGGCCTCAGCAACCCTTCATTTGTTGTTTTCTGCCACCCAACTTCCCAGTCGCCTCCCACTTCCTTCTAGCTTTGCTGCCTCCCAAACCACACCTATTCCTTGCTGTCCCAGTCTTCCCACTGCGTCGCTGTTGCTCAAAACAGCCTGAGAACACCTCCCTCCTACTGTCCCATTGCCATCCGCTCGCACTCCTCGCTGCCATCACCCAGGACAACCTTCACACATGTTGTTGTTGACCTCATTTTAGTGAGGTCTTAGTCTCCTATTCCTAGAACCCATAATCTAGCCTTAGGAGTTCCTGGTTGACCTTAGCCTCCTAATCTTAGAACCTAGGATCTAGCCTTAGGGGTTCCTGGTTGACCATCCTAGTGCTGGACTAGTAATGAGCCCACCTCCCGTAGAACTTCAAACCGCTTCTTTACTCATTTTTGTGAAAAAACTCGCACGGGTAGTCCTATGCACTCAACTTCTGGTTGTAAGGGCTAAGGACCAACATGTAGAGGGCCTGAAAATGAGTTCCTATAGGATCAAATGACCTTAGGTGAACCATTTGTGACTCAAATACTCGCGAACGCCGCACTTCATGCACTCGTTGCACCACACACAATTTTGACTTAAATTGACTCGCCCGTCGGCAAACTCGTCCGGACGACCCCGGATGACGAAACGGACCGCGCCGACGCGTCTGGAACGTCGATTTTAGCTAGGAAAGACACACATATTGCTATGGTTCCACACTCGCGCGAACTGCACTGAAATCGATGCACGTTTCTTCTAATTAGCGGGGCACAGGTTTGGGTTCAGCCCGGGCTCACTTTGAGCTCGACACAGGCTGAACGCAAGTCAGGATTATTTCAAATTTCAAATTTTTAAAATTTAAATTTTACCTCATAATTTCATCTTAATTATATTTAATTAGGAGTTAATATTTACCTAATATAACTGTCCCTGTATGGAAGGAATTTAATAGCCTGCTCCACGCACCTGTAACGGCATTAGAGAGGCGCGGGATACAAATCCCGCTGGATTTCTTTTCGGCAGAGGATATCTTTTTTTAGTTCGCATCTTCCTCCTCTGCTCGTTGCTCCTCGGTCGGCTCTATTGAGAGCGCTTCCTCCTGTGTCCAAAACCCTTCCATTCGAGCCGCCCTCTCGCTCGCCTCGCCTCAGCTCGCTCGACGAGCCGCTTTCCCGTTCGCCTCGCACCTATCCGACGCGCCTCCAGACGTCGCTCACCTCGCACCTACCCGACGCTCTCGATCCCGAGTCACTCGCCTCCTCCCTGCGCTGAACAAGCTCGAGCCGCTCGTCTCTTTAACCCTTCGCAAGCCGAATAGCCGCACGACTTCTTCCACACACACTGCAAGCTTGCTGACTCTCGAACCCGTCAACTGCTGCGATTCTCCCCTGCTCGGCGGAAACTCTTCCAGATCAGGAAGATCAAGGTCGTATATTTTTATTATTATTATTTTATTATTATTTTTTTTGTTAACTCGTCGATTCTATTAGTTTTCTCGTCTCTTGCTAGGGTTATATGGCTTGTTTCATGAATTGAAGTGCCTGAATTTTAAGAGATTTACTTATTTCTTTTATATTGGTCTTTTTCTTTACCATGAGATATTAGGATCGAATTACTTAAGCTAAAATTAGGAATCCCTCTACACTTGTCCATATGCAGATTTTATAATTCCTTTTAGCTCATCCTTTTGCCTGGCTCCCTATTCCGAAAATTATAGATTATCTTTTATGAAGACTTCCATATATATTATACATCATTGCATATTTATGTATGTAACACCTAAATCCTTGGTCTTAAAATGTAATTTTTTTATGAGAAAGATGTCTTCGCATGCTTAAAGATTTACACACTGATTTTGGGCGTCTTGTGAGCTTGTTTTGGGGGCTTGATTTTGTTCCCGGTTGCTGTTCAGTATTTACAAACTGCTGTAGGTGAATGGGAAAATGTTGTCCAGTGTTTAGAGATCCTGTAGGAAGCTGTAGGAGAGCATGGGAGGGGTATAGTGCTGTTAGAGCTGTTAGGAGTGTTTGTAGGCCGTAGGAGTGCTGATTGGAAGCTTAGGATGGTTGTTTGGGTGCTGTCCATTCTTATAGATGGCTGTTTGGGGGAGCTGTTAGCTATTATAAATGTTGTCGGAGCTTAGAAACTGTTATAGGTCATTGCTTGGGCGCTGTAGTCGTTGTTTGGGCCTATATAAATGTTGTTCGGTGATAATAAAACTGTTGTAAGTGCTGTGAGAGTTTCTGGGGTGTTGTGAGAGTTATTTGGTATTATTTGGAACGTGGTTGTGTTGTTGGAGACATTGCATGGGCCAATTTTGACAGTTTTAACACCGTTTGGGCACCATTTTGACACTGTTTGGGAGCTGATTTTGAGAGTTTTGCCTACAGTTTTGAGGTTGAGTTGATAACTCTATTTATTGTTTTGGGACCGGATTTAGAGAAATTTATTTACTGTTTTTTTTTTACATTTGATTATCATTTCAACGCTTTTAGGCTGATTCACCTGCTTCTTCCCCGCTTTGGCTTTGCTAGTTTCGGAAGTGGGGCGGCCCTGTCCTTTCTTTTATTTTATTTTTTTAAATTGTTAAGTCAGAAAATGAGAATTCCTGATTTGATTAGTTGGAAAACACTTATTTGAGGGTCAAATGCCTTAAATCACTTTAAACACAAGTTAAAACACAGGCTTCTGGATTTTCAGGAGCACACCCTAGGTGAGAGCCCATTCACCTAGTCCTCAGTGTAGGCTTTCTAGAGCTTAGGCACACACCCTAGGTGAGAGTCCGTTCACCTAGCCTTCAATGTAGGCTTCCTAGATTTTAGGAGCACACCCTAGGTGAGAGTTCACCCACCTAGTCCTTAGTGTAGACCTCCTAGACCTTAGGTGCACACCCTATGTGAGAGTCTATCCACCTAATCCTCAGCATAGACTTCCTAATTTTTAGGAGCACACCCTAGGTGAGAGTTCACCCACCTAGTCCTCATTGGTGCACACCCTATGTGAGAGTCCATCCACCTAGTCCTCAGTGTAGGCTTCCTAGAGCTTAAGTACACACCTTAAATGAACGTCGATTCATCTAATCCTCGAATGCACAATGAAACTAGACATCTGACTCTAATTCACAAACTGACTAAGACATTAGACACGATGCACCAAGACGTGACCCATGCTTCCTTAATTAAATCAACAGTGAAATTCCCTCAATGATTTAATCTACAATAAAACACAGTGCATCGGGATTTGAGTTTGGGTATTACACTCAATTCCTCCTGTCAATTGGGGAAATTTGTTAACGCCACATATGGATCATCAGACTAGGATGAGTCTAGGGTCTAAGTGGCGAGGGCGATGATGACATTGCTTATGTGTGCTTAAACGAGGGATACGAAGTGAAATTATTAGAATAGTATATCTTACCTCAAGGATCTTCAATAAGGGAGAGGAAAGGATCGAGAATGCTATTCACCGACCCTTGGTGGGATTGTTGCCCCCGACACTCTTAGGTTGTCAGTAGTTCTAGCACGATTAGAGTAACTAATCTGTGGAATGTACGACTTTACAAAATATTTATAAAAATAAAATAAAAATTTCTTTTGCATGATTAAAAGAACTCTTCATAAAAGAAAGACTTAAATAATAACTTTTGCATGAAAATCTTCCTATGAAAATTTATAAAGGTCCACGGCTAGTTACTTGGATTGAGGTTAAGAACTACCTCCTGTAGATTGTCGAGTTGGCAACTCTTACTCAAGGTCGGGAAACACACAGTCCAGCTCTGAGCCCCCACCTTCACCAACGTCTTATACCCAGTCCTGATTTTTCTTGTGGTTATAAGTTTCTTTTGCTTGTGACTTTCACAACTCATTTTTTTTATGACTTTCATGTTTGATTTTCTTTCTTTATTTTTTTTTTCGCAAGTAACTATGCTCGCAACACTAATAAAACAACAATAGCAGATGCTCAGGTACGCTTTTACAGTTTATGTACAGCATTTTACTTTACTGCATTTTACCTTTCAAGTACATTTTTATTTACCTGCAATTTGATTATTCTGCATGCAAAACCGGTACTGAAACCAAAACTGAAACAAAACAAAATCAAACACTGACATCAAAACTATGAAGCACAAATCACCAATCTCAAACACTTAAACCCCGAAGTCATCGCGACTACAGGAGCTTGGAACCAACTTTGTGGGCAGCAGGACGAGGAGCTTGGAGCGAGCAACAAGAAGATCTTCTTCAGCATTATCTCTTCCCAGCATAATAATAACTCATAGGAATTTGAGGTAGCTCGCCTAGAGCGACGTAAATCTTCACCCTCTTTTAGCCTGCACAACCATGTTGTGCAGCATAAGTCCTAACTCGCTTTAGGTTCCGAGGTTGTTGTGTGATAAGGTAGCTCGCCTAGAGCGACGTAAATCCTCACCCTCTTTTAGGCCCCTGCACAACCATTTTGTGCAACATGAAGTCCGAGCGCCGTAAATCCTCACCCTCTTTTAGGCCCCTGCACAACCATGTTGTGCAGCATAAGTCCTAATGCGACGTAAATCCTCACCCTCTTTTAGGCCCCTGTACAACCATGTTGTGCAGCGTAAGTCCTAACTCGCTTGAGGTTCCGAGGTTGTTGTGTGGTACGACGTAAACCCTCCTTTTCTCTGTGGGTTATTTGCATAATCGGGTATTATGCAAATGTAAGTCCCAAATAATAAAATTGGCAGGATTGAAAATTCAAATAATATCTTTTCTAAAATTGTAGTCACACCGTAGGTTAGTCTGGGAAATCACCGAGGTTTACCTTGGATCAGTGACATCCCCTACTTTCTCCTTCCTTCGGACTCCTGAAAATAAGTGTTCCGTATTGAGCTATTCCCACTTGATTTTCCTCGTCCTACCGTGAAAACCTAAACTTTGGAATCTTGAAGATTAATACCTCTGATCATTATCGAGAGTTTTCTCAATTGACTCTAGTCATTTGAGATGTAATTAACTATAGGGGCTTGCCTTTATAAGGAACTTGAAACCCAGATAAAATAAACCCTATTTAACCTTCGTATTAGATAGGGGAACTTGTCGGCATATATAAAAATAGACCAAACGGATGTCATAAATCACTTAATTTGCAAGATTGGGTCTATCGCCGAAGTCTACACTTATCTTTCGGGAAGGTGTAGTATTCGTGGTATCAGACACTTTATGCAAACATTGGACTAATGAGATCCATTTGGTCTCATTTTTCAAAAATTAAAACATACTACTTTTAAAAACTCAAACTATATATCTTTTATACTTAAATTAAATTTCAAAAAAAAAAGTTATTTTCATATATCATATTTTCATAATCTATCGAAAAAATTGACCGACAGTTGTCACTGCATTTCTTCACTTCACCATCACTAGCGCCAACATTCATTTGCTACTGCCACAGTCGCTAACCATCTTGATCCACTTAGCCAGCCTCCAACATCCTAGGATACGCTTTAGGGGCGTTTGCTTGTGTCTTTTTATGTTTTTTATCATTTATTTTCTGTTTGAAGAGCCGTCGTTATAACCCTATTTGAATCCAATAATAATATTTTTCTATTATGGTTTAGGTTAACTTCGGTATCAAAAAGTTTACGAAAACTAGTTCCTCCAAGAAATTTTGTGGTTTGTTTGATAACTGAATTTTTATGGTTTTAGTTCCTTTTGTGTTTTTTTTTATTATTTTAACTTTTCTTATTATTTTTTGTTGGATTTTTTCATTGTGTACATTTCCATAAGTGTAGACTTCCGAAAACCTTTTAGCATAAAAGTTTGCCATTGATTTTTTGAAGAATTTTTATTTTTTAGATTTCCTTGATGCTGAAATTGCAATTTCCATGATTTTTCTAGAAAAAATAGTCATTTATGTGGAAATAAATTTTAGAATAATATTTTATGGAATCGTCATATTTGCTGATTATGAACTCTGAGAATTCCATGTAACTTGTATATTCATCAAAGTTGGTCAAGACTCAAAAGTTATTTTGCGTGCTTCCCTTGATGTGTAGATTTTTCTCTAGGTTTTTGAATTGTTTTCTTGAAAATTTTTTTTGTTGACTAAAAATTTTTATGATGCATTATGACTGTTGAAAATTCTTTAGAAGGGGCAATGAATGTTTTTTTTTTTTTCCTGTTATTGGTATTGTTGGAAAATTTGCTTACCAGTACAAAAATGACCCTTCTCTGATTGATATGTTTTTGTAATTTATAATTTTTCATGAGATGTTTTCACAATTTAAACAGTATGCAGTCACGACGTTAAACAAATTGGAAGATAGCATTCAAGAGCGTTGGACCTTGAAGAAGAATGAGAACTGTAACATTAGTATGCTTCTCTACCAAGTCTTATTTTCAGCGTGTGCTCTTTCTTCCTTATTTTCTCTCCACTGCTCATGTCACCCTCTTCTGAGTGTTTTTACTAGATTATTATGTCTATTCTGGTAGTGATTTTTAATGTTTCTTTTATCCATAGCTACTTGGCATCTAATGGATTGTTTTGGAATTTGAAGGGCAGTTTGCTGTTCCTCCTCTTGCGTCTTAATGTGCTCCAGATTTTATTACTATCAAATAAAAACTTGGCTTATTATTTGTTGACACTCATTAAACTGTTTCATTTAGAGTAAATGTTTCTTTTCTTAATGGCATCTAAGTTTTTGGAGAATACTGATCCCTCTATTAATCAAACTATATTTAATCGAAGGAAGTGGCAGTTATCGGATGAATGTTTCTTTGTTTATATTTGTTGAGAAACCTTGCAGTAGTTCCAAATCTCTTTTGAGAGGACCAGTGTACTTGGTAATTTGGAGGAGAAATATTCAGTTGTTGATGTCAACTCAAGTTGTTCTCACTATTTGTGGTTGGCTGCTATAAACCATTTCGTCACTGAATTTCTTACATTTCAACCTTGTTGTTCAGATAATGACAAAAATGTTGATGCCTTTAGCAGTGCAATTTATAGTTATCTGCAAAAACATTTCGGCCAATGTTAACTGTTAGCCGTAAAGATGAGAATTAAACAGAGGTACATAGAAGGACGATAAATGCCACATATAAAGTCCTGTGGTGATTTCTTCTATCTTTGCATCTTCTGATGCAACATAGGGTTAGATTTATTTTCATTCATATTTTGAAATTTTGTAAAATTATCCTTTTGAAAAACAATATGGATTTTTTTGATAAAAAGGATTGACTTTAGCCTAGACTTTACTTTCTTGTCATTCCTATTTCTATAAATATGGTAATTCTGCTTGTGATAAATAATTGATTTATTGAATTATAATTATGACTTGAAGCATAACTACCTTTCACTCTATGCTCTTGTTTCTCCCATTTGATGTTCTGCTCTTAACCTCAGGTCCCAACTGTCAGTGCTTATTCCCCTTCCCCTCTTCAATCATTGCTACTCATTATCAATTTATGTTTTGAGCCAAATGCCCGCATCTTGTTTTGCTTATTCAGTTGCATCGATTGTTGAATTATTTCCCCGCCCCAGTTCCCTGATTATAGACACTCTTATTCCTTACTTGTTATATTGATTGCAGCACCTTGCTCTAAGTGATATTCAAGTGGGTCATTATCTACATTGTCCTTGAACACCACCACACCTTTCCTAGTCGCATGGATTTAGAGTTCCGTTTATAGAGATTTTCGGGCGTATATAGATATCTGCCTTGAGCTCTGTTGATTTTTTATAGTATTTATATTGTCATTCTTTTACTGCAATTATGATCTTGGATGGTTTCCCTTTCATCCCTTCAACACTATGTATTTCCATTCATCTCTCTACTTCGTGCTAAATTTCCTATTAGACTTTTCCTTTCAGGATAAATATTGTCAGGATGATAGTTTCATTGGTAACTCTTAATTTTCCTCCGAAAGCATTCCAACTCATTGGGAGGAGTTTCGGGAAATTGATGCAGCTTAGGTTAAATTTATTTTCATTAGTAATTTTTATTTATTTAAAATTATCTCTTTGGATAATTAGTAGGGTAGTTTTGTTAAGATAGATAAATTATTTAAAATTATATTATTTTCATGGTCCCTATTTCAATAAATTGGATAATTTTGCTTTTAGTAAATGATAAATTATTGAATAAAATCAATGGTTAATTTCTCAACTATTTCTCTACTGAGTTCTTATTTCTCGCTCTTGCTCTTCTTCATTTGTTTTAATGATTTTTTTATTTGTCGGTTGATGCGGGGCTTGGGGCTGAACCGGCCCCCTCTCCCTATTTTCATTAGGCGGGAATTATTCCCTGCCTTCTTGTTTTCGTTTCCTGTCTATCCATCTTCTATTCATATGTTATTTCTCTGTTTTAGGGCTATGTTCTGTGACATAGATTTCAGATTTCTGTCAAGGATACCGGTCGGCGTATTGTTTTCCCTTTCAAGGATTGTGTCGAATGGATTGGGTGGTGCTCCGGCTGTATCTCTTTCCCGAGGTGGTGATCATCTTCCCCAAATTCCCCTCTCTGGCCTGCTGCCACCCCACCAGCATCCCCATCGTCCTTTCTCTTCCCTGCTGTCCCCTCTCAGCTGCTCAACCTGCCCCCACAACTTCATGTCGCATAACCTGCAGTCGCAGATCACCCAAGCTCCCTGCAGCTACGGTAACCCTGCCTTCTGCAGGCTGCTGCTAAACCCCTCCCACTAACCCTTCTTCCCGTGACAGCCCATCTCCACTTCATCCTGGTTGTCNCTTATTCACTTGCATCGGTTGTTGAATTATTTCCCCGCCCCAGTTCCCTGATTATAGAAACTCTTATTCCTTACTTGTTATATTGATTGCAGCACCTTGCTCTAATTGATATTCAAGTGGGCCATTATCTACATTGTCCTTGAACAGCACCACACCTTTCCTAGTCGCATGGATTTAGAATTCCGTTTATAGAGATTTTCGGGCGTATATAGATATCTGCCTTGAGTTCTGTTGATTTTTTATAGNCTTATTCACTTGCATCGGTTGTTGAATTATTTCCCCGCCCCAGTTCCCTGATTATAGAAACTCTTATTCCTTGTTATATTGATTGCAGCACCTTGCTCTAAGTGATATTCAAGTGGGCCATTATCTACATTGTCCTTGAACAGCACCACACCTTTCCTAGTCGCATGGATTTAGAGTTCCGTTTATAGAGATTTTCGGGCATATATAGATATCTGCCTTGAGTTCTGTTGATTTTTTATATTATTTATATTGTCATTCTTTTACTGCAATTATGATTTTGGATGGTTTCCCTTTCATCCTTTCAACACTGTATGTATTTCCATTCATCTCTCTACTTCGTGCTAAATTTCCTATTAGACTTTTCCTTTCAGGATAAATATTGTCAGGATGATAAATTCATTGGTAACTCTTAATTTTTCCTCCGAAAGCATTCCAACTCATTGGGAGGAGTTTTCTCGACCTCGGGAAATTGATGCAGCTTAGGTTAAATTTATTTTCATTAGTAGTTTTTATTTATTTAAAATTATCTCTTTGGATAATTAGTAGGGTAGTTTTGTTAATATAGATAAATTATTTAAAATTATATTATTTTCATGATCCCTATTTCAATAAATTGGATAATTTTGCTTTTAGTAAATGATAAATTATTGAATAAAATCTATGGTTTAATTTCTCAACTATTTTTCTACTGAGTTCTTATTTCTCGCTCTTGCTCTTCTTCAGTTGTTTTAATGATTTTTTTATTTGTTGGTTGGGGCTGAACCGGCCCCATTCCCTATTTTCATTAGGCGGGAATTATTCCCTGCCTTCCTGTTTTCGTTTCCCGTTTATCCATCTTCTATTTGTATGTTATTTCTCTGTTTTAGGGCTATGTTCTGTGACATAGATTTCAAATTTCTGTCAATGATAGCCGTCGGCGTATTGTTTTCCCTTTCAAGGGTTGTATCGAATGGATTGGGTGGTGCTCCGGCTGTATCTCTTTCCCGAGGTGGTGATCATCTTCCCCAAATTCCCCTCTCCACTTCAATTGGTTGTATCGAGTGGATTGGCTGCTCCTAAATCCCTCCCACTAACCCTCCTTCCCGTGACAGCCCATCTCCACTTCATCCCGGTNTCCCTATTTTCATTAGGCGGGAATTATTCCCTGCCTTCCTGTTTTCGTTTCCCGTTTATCCATCTTCTATTTATATGTTATTTCTCTGTTTAGGGCTATGTTCTGTGACATAGATTTCAAATTTCTGTCAATGATAGTCGTCGGCGTATTGTTTTCCCTTTCAAGGGTTGTATCGAATGGATTGGGTGGTGCTCCGGCTGTATCTCTTTCCCGAGGTGGTGATTATCTTCCCCAAATTCCCCTCTCTGGCCTGCCACCACCCCATCAGCATCCCCATCGTCCTTTCTCTCCCCCACTGTCCCCTCTCAGCCGCTCAANTTTGCAGGTTGATAAACAAACGCTCCATGTTATTCTCTTAGGCTAGGAGAAGCTTCTTCCTCTTCTTGAAAGGACCTGGCTTCCATCGTCAGATGTCTTTCCCACTAAGCAGATAAATNTTCATCCTGGTTGTCCTGCCACCCTCTCCTTGTACACCCACCCCCCCACCCACCTTCTCAGGTTATCACCACCTCACCGATCACCCACCACTCTCCTTCCGTCGTCCTATTTGAACCTGCAGCACCACCACTTTCGAATACTTTTAATCATGTTTGTTTGTGTGTGTTATTGTATTTTTTTTTCTTGTTTGCGTCATGTTGTAACCTTAATTCAGTGCTTAATATTGTTTGTTTCTTCTCTGCTGATTTTTGAACTAGTTCCGGTATTATCGATACTTGCATTGCACATTTCTGTTTTCTCGTCCTGTGGCTACTCTATCAGCTTCCTTTTGAAATTAGTCGTAATTAAGTACAGTATTATTTGTTTTATTAATTTTTTTATTAGCTGTCTCATTTACAAAGAAAGCTGTTATAGTTCTAGGTATAGCTACAGAAGTAATTTTTTTATTCTTATTTTATTTTGGGAGATTTACATACATACCACAGAATCCCTATGTGTTTACATATGTAACACAAACTTTAATATTTACTTGTATAACACTTTATTGTGATAGCGTTTCAAAATATGGCATGAAAATATTAATACCATTTTAAAAAAGTTAAGCTGGTTAGTATTTTCTAGGTTATGTTAAAGATTTGGGTTTTATACAAGTTAATATCAAAATTTAGGTTTTCAATATGTCAATTCATAAGAACTGTGTGGTATTTTTGTAAAGTCTCCTTGACTTTTTAATTTATTTCTTTTTTGTCAATTGTTGAAGAGATGCCTTGACATTTTTTGCTGGATTTCTATAGCGCGTCTACTCTCACATTTAAACTTGTCAATTTTGAATTCAGAACGCTCCATCAGTGACAAGTCAGGAAGCTTTGCATACCAAAAGAATGCATTTGATGGGTGTAGAAAAGATATGAATGCTGCAATTGATAGAATTTGCGAGTTTACTGGTAAGACATCACATGTTCAGCACAATTTTAATAAATACAATTTGAAATGGTCTTCCCATGAAAATGGGAAGACATTTAGCTCTTTTGTTATTTATTGGATTATTTTAAATTTTAAATACATACCACTGAACATTTTTCTTACTACTATTTGACACCCAAACCTTCATATTTACGCTGATACTGCCCAAATTTTCTCCTTCCTACAAATGTTTCAATTCATTGACCTCTACCATATGCGGTTTAATCTTACTGCTGGACGTGGCAACATCTAACCATTCGCTAATCATAATAAAAGATGCATGAAATTTAGAAGTTAATCCCTTTCTAGCTCATAAGTAAGGCGATGGTCAAAATGATGTGGCATTGGCCTAATGTTTATGGTGCTAAGGTTTTTGGAGTGTATATAAGGGTAAAAAAATGACTAAACATTCAAAATCTTTCAAAGAATTTACTGTGACACTATCTTTGTAAGAAGAATTTGCAGTAGTCAAATAGATGGATGATATGAAATAAATATGGAAGGGGAAGAAAATGACTTAACATTCAAAATCTTGGAAAGAATTTACTGTGACTCTATTTTTGCAAGAAGAATTTGCAGTAGTCAAATAGATGGATGATATGAAATAAATATGGATATTTGGTGCCATTTATAAAATCGAATGATTTCAATGACTACCTCTGATATCATTCGCTCTTAGGTTGCTGTAGGATGGGTAACGGGAATGCGGGGAAGGATGCTGATTGAATTCCAGTCTGAATGATGACAGGAAAGCCGTCCAAAACACTGGAAATAGCAGTTTTCTGCTGCTAGACTGCTCCTTCCTGCTGTTGAACAGTAGTAGCAGCGAGGAAGGATAGTTGCCCGGATGAAAGCAGTGTGGATAGACGGTGTTTGGAAGGTTATCGGGGGTGAGGTCTGCTATTGAACAGCATTAAACGGCGGGTTTAACGAGCGAAAGAAGAGCGGCGAGAATATTCCACTATCTATTCCTGGTCAAGCTACAGACACACCACTTGCTAAATAACAAGAGCTACAACACTCTAAAAAGCAGAAATCAGTCCAAAATACATAAACTCTGAAAATGGAAATTCAGAACAGTCTGATACAACAGTTATATAAGTCTCCTAATATGAAATTCCTAATTAGAAAATAAGAGACTAGGAAAGACAATAAAAGGAAAAAAGTTCTGCTGGAATTGATCCCTAATTGCATCCTATGCAGGATGATTGTCGTGATCACGGATGTATCCATAATCTTGTAGTTCCGCAATTCTGCAGGTTAATAAACAAACACTCCATGTTATTCTATTAGGCTAGGAGAAGCTTCTTCCTCTTCTCGGAAAGGACCTGGCTTCCATCGTCAGATATCTTTCCCACTAAGCAGCTAAATAGTTTTTCAAAGCTGCAGTTCACTACTCTTGTCTCGTCATTTGTCTGTGGGTTTGTTGTTGAACTGAACTGAAGCTTTGTGCCTAACTTGCCTAACTTGCCTAACAAAGCCCTCCAAATGGGCCATGGAATTTCACATATTTGTCTAAAGTAATGTTTCTAGGTATAACATGAATATGAACTATCTCCTCGAAGTATAAGTCTGCATGATGTGATGTGTCCATTTTCTTGTGGCATGGAACAAAATATGCTATATGGAAAAAATGGTCTACTACAATTATGAAAAAATCGTTGTCTTGTTGTGTCTGAGGCAACTCTACTGTAAAATATACGCTCACACTCATTCCAAGCAACTATGAAACACATTCGTCTTTTCAAGGTCTGTCATGATAGAATAAATATCCGTCATTTTTTGGCACAGCTAGAGCTGTACATATGTTGAACTTTTCACGAACCAAGTCTGGAGCCTTTAAATATGTAATATGCTTCTCTAACTTTTCGTGCTTGGCTAGTATATCTGGAGGAAATAACTCTGTGATAAAATTTGTGGCATGTTTGACCACTCTCAGTTCAACCACTTAAAGAGATATATTGTTGGTCAGGATACCTATTAATTTCCTCAACATGGGCTGCCTTTTTTGGTATCAGCTTATCAAAATCACTATCTTCTAGAATAACCAATGTTAATCTAATTGGAGTCCCTCTTATGGGCTCAACTTGAATTAGTAACTTCCTTCTTTGAAGTCTTCAATCTCTCTTGTGTTCATTTCTTTCACTACTCTCTGCTCAGTGAAAGAAATCATACTCTTGTTTGGGCAATTTGATGCACTTTGCCAAAAATTGTACACTTGAAACACTACTTGGTTGTGAAGGATTTGAAAGTGATGATTGGCTCATACTTTTTCTCCATTCTGAACTAATTTCTCCTCATGCATAGTCGACTTGGATGCTCCATTGAGTGTACTCTTACTATTTGATCTTGGGGTTGAACTCTGCTTGTAAGGTGTGCCACTCACCCTATAATGTTTTGTTTCCATCTTTAAAATTAGGGTGTGAATATCCCCACGTTGCCAATGAATGATTTCAATCCTCCAAGATATCGAGTTAGGGTGTTCTCCTTGGGCTTCACTAGCCAACACTTCAACATAAGTTTTTGAAACTCAACCGTGTACTCCTTTATCGAGAGATCTTTCTGTTGTAAGTTATGAAGCCTGAGTAATATGTTCGGTCTTTACTGTGCTGGTAGGTATTTGCATTGCATCTCTTGTTTCATTTTGAACTATGTAGTAATTTTATTCTTCCCTTCTTGCTGTCGAAGTTCTTCGAGATTCTCCCACCACTAGGAATCGTTCTTCCTGAACTTGATGGCTGCTAATTTGACCCTGCAGTCATGTGGAACGCCCTTATACTCAAAGATACATTTCATTGTCTGAAGTCACTCTATAAACTCGTTCAGATTCATGTGGACATCAAAATATTGCAAGTCAAATTTCACTTCAAAATTATGATTTCTCCTCTGATATTTCATATTAAATCGTCAGTTTATTGGTGTTGTCATTGGAAACTCCCCGATGGAAGGGATTCACTCTCTCCTCGATTATATTAGTCATCATTGTGACTACCAGTGACTTCACTGGATTGCCTTCTCTTGATGATGATAAACCTCTATTACAGTTGAAGGGTTTTTCGCTACATATCCTCGATAGTAACCTTTTAGATACCACTTTGTGAATTTCTCCTTGGTAGCATTGTATCATCTTCTCTCGTTCAAGTTTTTGGCATATGTAGGATTGCAAATCACAGGTTGGTCAGGGGCTGGAAGATGTTTAATTTTGAAAATTGAGGGTTGGGGTTTGGAATTATGTTAGGAATGATTTAGGAAAAAAAATTTGTTGGGGTGTTAGGTTAGATTGCATGGAATCTTTATTTAGGTGTTGGAAGGACAAATCTCTAAAAAGGAATTTAGGTTTGTTGGACTCTGATTCCAGATAATACCATTCTAGGGCTCCTAGAAGATGTTCAGGAAGCGAAGAGGGTAAGGAATGTTGTAGGATGGATAATGGGACTGGGAGAAAGGATGTTGATTGAAATTCGGCTTGAATGATGGTAGGACAGCGGTTTAGAACACTGGAAATATCTGTTTTCTGCTGCTGGGCAGCCCTTTTCTGCTGTTGAACAGCAGTAGCAGCGAGGAAGGATGGTTGCTCGGCTGAAAACAGCGGATAGACAGTGTTTGCAAAGGTATCGGCGTTGAGGTCTACTGTTGGATAGCTGAATATAATATTTGGGCGGTCGGCGGCTGTCNGGAAGCGAAGAGGGTTAGGGATGTTGTAGGATGGATAATGGGACTGGGAGAAAGGATGCTGATTGAAATTCAGCTTGAATGATGGTAGGTCAGCGGTCTAGAACACTGGAAATAGCTGTTTCCTGCTGCTGGGCAGCCCTTTTCTGCTGTTGAACAGCAGTAGCAGCGAGGAAGGATGGTTGCTCGGCTGAAAACAGCGGATAGACAGTGTTTGCAAAGGTATCGGCGTTGAGGTCTACTGTCGGACAGCTGAATATAATATTTGGGCGGTCGGCGGCTGTTCGGTTGGAGAACAGAGGTTGAATTCCGAACGGCGAGACACGCAGAGAGGAGCTTTCTTTGCCTGTACCTGGGCAAGCTACAGTCATATCACTTGGTAAAGGAATATACTACAACACTTTAGAAAGCAGAAATCAGAGAAAACTNTCTTTGCCTGTACCTGGGCAAGCTACAGTCATATCACTTGGTAAAGGAATATACTACAACACTTTAGAAAGCCTCTCCAAAATATATTAACTCGGAAATGGAAATCCAAAACAGTCTGATACAATAAATATATAAGTCTCCTAATAGGAAATACTTTATTAGAAAATAGCAAAACAGGAAAGAAGAAAAAAGGAAAAATCATGTGGGGATCCTGGATTGTATCCTTTGCAGAATGCATGCCGCAATCATGCTTCAATCTGTGATTCTAAAGTTCATTAAACAGGCGCTCATCAACCTCTTTTTTCTTTTTAAAAATAAAAAAGAAAAGATTTCAATGACATTATTATCGATCTATTCATTTTATTGGCTTGCTTATCTTAGTTCTNAAAAATTATGTGGGGATCCTGGATTGTATCCTTTGCAGAATGCATGCCGCAATCATGCTTCAATCTGTGATTTAAAGGTCATTAAACAGGCGCTCATCAACCTCTTTTTTTTCTTTTTAAAAATGAAAAAGAAAAGATTTCAATGACATTATTATTGATCTATTCATTTTATTGGCTTGCTTATCTTAGTTCAGCTCTTCTCCTTTCTTACTTTGCATGGTTAAAACATTACATATTTTACTTCATTTTATCACTTATGATGCAGTAATATTGACTTTTTTTATCTGTTTAATCTGAACTTCAATTTTTTCCAATAGAGTGCATAAATGAAGAGGCACATATTGTGTCTAAGAAGTTGTGTTATATGAAGAAATCATTAACATATATTTAGTATTTATTTAATGCAAATTCGTTGCTTTTTAGTTTCTGTATAATTTTTTTTTTAATTTTTTGCTTTTGGCAGGGACAAAGATAATCTTCTGGGATTTAAGGGAGCCTTTTATTAGCAACTTATACAGACCTAGTGTGTCGGAATCCAGGCTAGAGCTGCTCATGGAATCTTTTGATTTGGTAAATGATGCGATAGCTTTTTTAATATATATTGGAGCTTGTAAAAATCTAAGAATGGCTTTTATTTAAAAGTGCTTTCTACTGTTTTTATCAGAGTTTCAAATTATATGTTTCCGTTTGAACAGCTGTATATGTCTTGATATCATAAAATGCCTCCAAAATAGAAGATGATATCAACTTAGTTCTTCTACATTTTATTTGTATTAACGTGTCACGATAACATCCCTAATTTCATACTATATTAAAAATATTTATCAAGTTATGCTATTTGTCCATAGGACCATTAGTTCTCAGACTGCTCGGCTAAGGTTAGCATGATTGCTGCACGCTAGTTTACTTGAACTTATTACTCTATATTAGTCATCTTTCCTTTTAAATATACCTTTTTGAGGCATATTCATCATTAGCCTAAATTTTCATTTTTTTCTGATAAATGACTTTTTTAATTCGTATTTAGTATTGTCAACTTTTCACAAATCATTTTAAACCACTTCTGTGATCTATCTATGTAACCTTAGGTTTGCTCATCTTCTTCAATCATTTGGCATTGATTTTCTTAAATCCTATAAGGGGCATTTTCTACCCTTCATTGTGCATCTCCACATCTTCCCGTCTACTTTTAAGTTATTTAAACTTGAATATACGTCATTCTTAGTTTTCTTGCACATCTATTTTAATACTTGCATTTTATCATACTCAATCTTGGTATCAATAATCTTTTTATTCACAACTCTTGCATTTATATAATATAGTTGGCTTAATTGTAGTTTTATAGATTATACCATTAAGTCTCCATGAAATGATCTTATCACATAAAACTCTTGAATATTTTTTTTCATTTTAAGTATAAATTATATCATCATCTATATCCCTAATCTATTGTATTATAGATATAAGATATTTAAAATTATCATATCTTCTAATGTTGGCCCACGAATATTAATATCATAACCACCAAAGTTTTGTATCATAAGAATTTTTTCATTTTTCATTTATTTTAATGTAAAAAAATACCACAAGACATAGTTTTGATGTCCAACTAACTAGAACTATTATCATATGTAAAAAAAAATTACCACAAGACACCTCACTTTAATTATTCTTTGTAAACAACAACAATAAGCCTTTATGCCACCAAGTGGGGTCGACTAAATGAATCCTTTTGCTCTAATACAACGCGTCGCTTCTAGGGAATGCCCGAGCATTGACAAGATGCGTTAAAGGATTCATGCCATAGTTTTTTCGATAAATGACAGCCTAACACAAACCTCCACTTTTTGTATCCGGAAATTAGAACCCGGCAATGATAGTGTTATTCTTTATAAACAACTATATAACTAATATATAAAAAGGTTTAGAATTAAGTGTTGGTACTTGATTTAAACCTATGATAATTTGAATTTCATTAGTTACTCTACAAGTACATTGAGTATTAGTTATTGCTTCATAATACATGTCATAAATAATGGTGACACATCAACACATCTCTATCATGCATTTCTACATTAAGGCACACCAAACCAATTCTGGTGGCGCATGATCATATATCTAATGTAAGATTGATAAATATTAATATTATNGGAAGCGAAGAGGGTTAGGGATGTTGTAGGATGGATAATGGGACTGGGAGAAAGGATGCTGATTGAAATTCATCTTGAATGATGGTAGGACAGCGGTCTAGAACACTGGAAATAGCTGTTTCCTGCTGCTGGGCAGCCCTTTTCTGCTATTGAACAGCAGTAGCAGCGAGGAAGGATGGTTGCTCGGCTGAAAACAGCGGATAGACAGTGTTTGCAAAGGTATCGGCGTTGAGGTCTACTGTCGGACAGCTGAATATAATATTTAGGCGGTCGGCGGCTGTTNTTAACCTATTGGGCCAGGTACGTGGATATGATATGCAAAACATGTTTGAATAGGATGTTAAAGTCGTGAACCACCTGAGCTTTTTTTTGTTAACTAAAATGACAGTTTGCTTTATGATTTGAAGCACTTTCACATTGCACTTAATTCTTTACAAACTTTTTTTTTTCTTTTTTGTTTTTTGTTTTAAGAATTCAAGGTCCTTCCTTAAGATCACTAGATTATGTAAAAGTAGCTTGTAGTAAGCTTGCTTTTTTAAACATTATAGACCACACACATTGCCATGGCCATTGGTAAAGTTAGATTGTCTAACACGATCACTGCCTTTATCAATTTGAAAAGATTGAATTCTGCTTCTAACATTTTGTTACAATGATATTATTAAGAAAATGCTTGAAGGTGAGTTCCATGACTGGAACTCAAGTTGAAGTCAAGCCTAACGCAGAAGTTTGAAATCAGTCTTGATTCAGCTTCTTTAGTTGAGTCTTCATCAGAAAGTGGAGCTGTAGGAAGCAAACTTCGAAGTGTGGTGATGGTGTAATGAGAGCAGTGAACAGATTGCACTATTGCCCCATTGCTCACGGATACTACTATTAATAGGATTTACGCAATGGATATCGTAAATCCAGCTAAACGTCTTTTCTATGATCGTTAAATCCAATTTTCTTGTTGTTTCGTTTATTCTGTCACTTAAATCCAGATTAAATCCAACTATTAGTTGGATTTAATGGATTTAACTTAGAAAAAAAAATACTTCAAAGAGATTTATGACAAACACATCAAATGGATTTAACAGGGTTTAATCTTTTAATTGAATCAAACATTATTTCAGATATAATAATATTTGAATTTGTTAAATTTGGATTTACCGAATTTACTAAATCCTATTTAACTTAAATTCTACTTGCAGCCAAACACCCTCTTAGTAAATTTTGAGTCGAGCTCCTACTTCTACTGAGAGAGACTACTGAATCAAAAGCTTAGTTGAGCTGCATCTAAGCTATTATAGTTCTAGTCGTTGATGTATGTTTTGACCTAGTTATTCCCAAGATCTTGGTAATAGGAATCTTCTGCCTTCTGTGACTTAGATAACTGAGGATTTACATCTTTAGACAAGCATCTCCAAACTTCTTTGAAATATGTAGGCATTTGAGATGATTGGTTGAAGTTCTGGTTTGTTTGATAAAATACAAATGAATGCCAAATTTGAATAAAGAACTACATTCCAAAGGGTTGGTTCATTTTTGTACGGATTATATTTGCTTTGCCTTTTCTTTTTGGGTTCAGGCAAAGCTCAAAACATTGCTGTTTTGCTTTCCATTTGCTTGCATATTTGATTTTTTTTTTCCTTGAAAAATGCCACTTTATATTCTTTCAAATAACTATCCAAAATGTATTGATTTTTACCATTTGTTGTGGCTGACGCAGGTTCTGAATGAGCTTTGTGATGTCATTGTGGATCCACTTAGAGATCGTGTTGTGACTGGGCTTCTTCAGGCATCCATAGTAAGTAAAATATCTAACACCTAAACTTTTCTTTTTATATTTCTAACCCCCAATACTTCATATCACATAAAGAATACCGCTATTTTAACTTTTAAAAAGTGAGATACATCTTTTCATGCATAGGTAAGGTGGCATATATATAAAATTTGAAGTTTAGGTGTAAGTTATTTAAATACATAAGTATTGAGCGCTATGCACATAAATCTTCCATTGATATATTAAAATACTTTGTTCTGTTAAGGATGGTTTGGTTAGAGTGCTACTCGATGGGGGTCCTTCTCGTATCTTTCTTGCTGCGGATGCCAAGTTTCTAGAGGACGATCTTCAAATATTGAAGGTATAGGCTTTCTGCATTGCAAGTAACTTTGAATATCGTGATAATGGCTGGACTCACACTAGTTGCTACTTTCGATGTGTCTGTTTGATGCCTCTCTAAATGTTTCATGTGCATTTTGGGTCCATCTGTATGAGCTTTTTTCCTCTGAAAATTGAATTTATACTTTTAAAATGGTGATGTTCATTTGTATTTGTATTTCTTGTGCGAGTAATTCTTTTCTTAGGAGGAGAATACTACCCAATTTTATTTTTATGATTATGATGTTCAAACCTTGTCAAAGATGTTCCTTCTGTTTACTACAGGAAATGTCTCATGCATAAAAAGTTCCGTTTCATGGCGAATCAGTGATATTATTGGAGGGAACCGCATAGGAAAATGACTTATATAAGCATGGGTACCTTGATTTTAATTTGCAGCTTTAAAAATTGGAACCATTAACTTGTTTTTGATAAATAAAAAACCCTTGGAATAATTCTCGTCTACAAAAACCACCTGCCACTTCGAATAATGTTTGATACTCTGCTTTAAGCATAGGTACCTTGATTTTGATTTGCAGGTTTAAAAATTGGAACCATAAACTTGTTTTCAATAAATAAATAACCCTTGGAATGATTCTCATCTACAAAAATCACTTGCCAGTCATTATATGATACGATCCATCCTTTCGAATAATGTTTATTGCACTCTGTGTTTGACCAAGTGATGGCAGATGCTGCTGAAATCATGCTTATTGCTATTATTTAGGGTTTTGAAAATGATGGATTGTATTGATATTGTGCTCGAGAATTGTAGATTAGTAATCACAGTGACACGGGCATCGCGTTCTCGCCTGTGTGAGGGTGGCGTGGGCCACCTTATCCATTTGGGACCAATCTGTGAAACATAGAACCGATCCTTTAGGCTACCAATTACTTTTCTTCGCAATAATATTTGGTTTTATTTTAATTAATTTATTTATTTTTGCACTTATATTAGGGTTAACTTCTTGGAGAACTATATTTTTGTATGTTTTGGGCTGGTTTGGGAATTTTGTTTTGGTTTTGATTTATGTTGGACTGAGAATTCTTCTCAGGTCTCTCTTTTTGAAGTGTTGCTACCGTGTTTTTCTAGGTGGTTTGTATCTTGTTAGAGTGAAGGTGGTGGTCCTCCTCCCGACATTTTTGAGTTTCATTTCATAAGATAATG
>JXCR01147436.1:85721-121130 GCA_002079205.1 Phalaenopsis hybrid cultivar | reverse complement strand
ACGAACATGAACAAATTTTTTTCGTTCGGTTAGTTAAATGAATCAAACACGAACAGTGATGCGTTCGTTCGTGTTCGAATCGTTATTGTTCGAAATATAAAATAAATTAAAATAATTATATATAAAAAATTTATGATATTCAAAAAATTAAATTTTATAAATTATAGTATACAGTAAAATAATAATAATAGTATATAATATACTATATTAGTAATATACTNCATTTTCTTGTGGCATGGAACAAAATATGCTATATGGAAAAAATGGTCTACTACAATAATGAAAAAATCATTGTCTTGTTGTGTCTGAGGCAACTCTACTGTAAAATCTACGTTCACACTCATTCCAGGCAACTCTGAAACACATTCATCTTTTCAAGGTCTGTCATGATAAAATAAATATCCGTCATTTTTTGGCATAGCCAGAGCTGTACATATGTTGAACTTTTCACGAACCAAGTCTGGAGCCTTTAAATATGTAATATGCTTCTCTAACTTTTCATGCTTGGCTAGGCGTATCCAATAAACTAGTATATCTAGAGGAAATAACTCTGGGATGATTGCGGCATGCTGGACCACTCTCAGTTCAACCACTTAAGAGATATATTGTTGGTCAGGATATCTATTAATTTCCTCAACATGGGCTGCCTTTTTTTGGTATCAGCTTATCAAAATCACTATCTTCTAGAATAACCAATGTTAATCTAATTGGAGTCCCTCTTATGGGCTCAACTTGAATTAGTAACTTCCTTCTTTGAAGTCTTCAATCTCTCTTGTGTCATTGTTCATTTCTTTCACTACTCTCTGCTCAGTGAAAGAAATCATACTCTTGTTTGGACAATTTGATGCACTTTGCCCAAAATTGTACACTTGACACACTACTTGGTGTGAAGGATTTGGAAGTGATGGTTGGCTTACACTTTTTCTCCATTTTGAACTATTTCTCCTCATGCATAGTCGACTTGGATGCTCCGTTGAGTGTACTCTTACTATTTGATCTTGGGGTTGAACTCTGCTTGTAAGGTGTGCCACTCACCCTATAATGTTTTGTTTCCATCTTTAAAATTAGGGTGTGAATATCCCCACGTTGCCAATGAATGATTTCAATCCTCCAAGATATCGAGTTAGGGTGTCCTCCTTGGGCTTCACTAGCCAACACTTCAACATAAGTTTTTGAAACTCAGCCGTGTACTCCTTTATCGAGAGATCTTTCTGTTGTAAGTTATGAAGCCTGAGTAATATGTTCGGTCTTTTTACTGTGCTGGCAGGTATTTGCATTGCATCTCTTGTTTCATTTTGGACTAGGTAGTAATTTTACTCTTCCCTTCTTGCTGTCGAAGTTCTTCGAGATTCTCCCACCACTAGGAATCTTTCTTCCTGAACTTGATGGTTGCTACTTTGACCCTGCAGTCATGTGGAACACCCTTATACTCAAAGATACATTCCATTGTCTGAAATCACTCTATAAACTCGTTCAGATTCATGTGGCCATCAAAATATTGCAAGTCAATTTTCACTTCAAAATTATGATTTCTCCTCTGATATTCCATGTTAAATCGTCAGTTTATTGGTGCTGTCATTGGAAACTCCCCGATGGAAGGGATTCACTCTCTCCTCGATTATATTAGTCACCATTGTGACTACGAGTGACTTCACTGGATTGCCTTCTCTTGAAGATGATAAACCTCTATTACAGTTGAAGGGTTTTTCGCTGCATATCCTCGATAGTAACCTTTTAGATACCACTTTGTGAATTTCTCCTTGGTAGTATTGTATCATTTTCTCTCGTTCAAGTTTTTGGCAGATGTAGGATTGCAAATCACAGGTTGGTCAGGGGCTGGAAGATGTTTAATTTTGAAAATTGAGGGTTGGGGTTTGGAATTATGTTAGGAATGATTTAGGAAAAAAAATTGGTTGGGGTGCTAGGTTAGATTGCATGGAATCTTTATTTAGGTGTTGGAAGGACAAATCTCTAAAAAGGAATTTAGGGTTTGTTGGACTCTTACTAGATAATATCATTCTAGGGCTCCTAGAAGATGTTCAGGAAGCGAAGAGGGTTAGGGATGTTGTAGGATGGATAATGGGACTGGGAGAAAGGATGCTGATTGAAATTCAGCTTGAATGATGGTAGGTCAGCGGTCTAGAACACTGGAAATAGCTGTTTCCTGCTGCTGGGCAGCCCTTTTCTGCTGTTGAACAGCAGTAGCAGCGAGGAAGGATGGTTGCTCGGCTGAAAACAGCGGATAGACAGTGTTTGCAAAGGTATCGGCGTTGAGGTCTACTGTCGGACAGCTGAATATAATATTTGGGCGGTCGGCGGCTGTTCGGTTGGAGAACAGAGGTTGAATTCCGAACGGCGAGACACGCAGAGAGGAGCTTTCTTTGCCTGTACCTGGGCAAGCTACAGTCATATCACTTGGTAAAGGAATATACTACAACACTTTAGAAAGCAGAAATCAGAGAAAACTTCTCCAAAATATATTAACTCGGAAATGGAAATCCAAAACAGTCTGATACAATAAATATATAAGTCTCCTAGTAGGAAATACTTTATTAGAAAATAGCAAAACAGGAAAGAAGAAAAAAGGAAAAATCATGTGGGGATCCTGGATTGTATCCTTTGCAGAATGCATGCCGCAATCATGCTTCAATCTGTGATTCTAAAGTTCATTAAACAGGCGCTCATCAACCTCTTTTTTCTTTTTAAAAATAAAAAAGAAAAGATTTCAATGACATTATTATCGATCTATTCATTTTATTGGCTTGCTTATCTTAGTTCTGCTCTTCTCCTTTCTTACTTTGCATGGTTAAAACATTACATATTTTACTCTATTTTATCACTTATGATGCAGTAATATTGACTTTTTTTATCTGTTTAATCTGAACTTCAATTTTTTCCAATAGAGTGCATAAATGAAGTGGCACATATTGTGTCTAAGAAGTTGTGTTATATGAAGAAACCATTAACATATATTTAGTATTTATTTAATGCAAATTCGTTGCTTTTTAGTTTCTGTATAATTTTTTTTTTAATTTTTTGCTTTTGGCAGGGACAAAGATAATCTTCTGGGATTTAAGGGAGCCTTTTATTAGCAACTTATACAGACCTAGTGTGTCGGAATCCAGGCTAGAGCTGCTCATGGAATCTTTTGATTTGGTAAATGATGCGATAGCTTTTTTTATATATTATGGAACTTGTGAAAATCTAAGAGTGGCTTTTATTTAAAAGTGATTTCTATTGTTTTTATCAGAGTTTCAAATTATATGTTTCCGTTTAAACAGCTGTATATGTCTTGATATCATAAAATGCCTCCAAAATAGAAGATGATATCAACTTAGTTCTTCTACATTTTATTTGTATTAACGTGTCACGATAACATCCCTAATTTCATACAATATTAAAAATATTTATCAAGTTATGCTATTTGTCCATAGGACCATTAGTTCTCAAACTGCTCGGCTAAGGTTAGCATGATTGCTGCACGCTAGTTTACTTGAACTTATTACTCTATATTAGTAATCTTTCCTTTTAAATATACCTTTTTGAGGCATATTCATCATTACCCTAAATTTTCATTTTTTTCTGATAAATGACTTTTTTAATTCGTATTTAGTATTGTCAACTTTTCGCAAATCATTTTAAACCACTTCTGTGATCTATCTATGTAACCTTAGGTTTGCTCATCTTCTTCAATCATTTGGCATTGATTTTCTTAAATCATATAAGGGGCATTTTCTACCCTTCATTGTGCATCTCCAAATCACCAAGTCTATTCTTAAGTTATTTAAACTTGAATATACGTCATTCTTAGTTTTCTTGCACATCTATTTTAACACTTGCATTTTTATCATACTCAATCTAGATATCAATAATCTTTTTATTCACAACTCTTGCATTTATATAATATAGTTGGCTTAATTGTAGTTTTATAGATTATACGATTAAGTCTCGATGAAATGATCTTATCACATAAAACTCTTGAATATTTTTTTTCATTTTAAGTATAAATTATGTCATCATCTATATCCCTACTCTATTGTATTATAGATATAAGATACTTAAAATTATCATATCTTCTAATATTGGCCCACGAATATTAATATTATAACCACCAAAGTTTTGTATCATAAGAATTTGTTCATTTTTCATTTATTTTAATGTTAAAAAATACCACAAGACATAGTTTTGATGCCATAATTTGGATGTCATAGTTTTGATGTCCAACTAACTAGAACTATTATCATATGTAAAAAAAATTACCACAAGACACCTCACTTTAATTATTCTTTGTAAACAACAACAATAAGCCTTTATGCCACCAAGTGGGGTCGATTAAATGAATCCTTTTCCTCTAATACAGTGCGCGCTTCTAGGGAATGCCCAAGCATTGACACGATGCTTTAAAGGATTCATGCCATAGTTTTTTCGATAAACGACTGCCTAACACAAACTTCCACTTTTTGTATCCGGAAATTAGAACCCGGCAATGATAGTGTTATTCTTTATAAACAACTATATAACTAATATATAAAAAGGTTTAGAATTAAGTGTTGGTACTTGATTTAAACCTATGGTAATTTGAATTTCATTAGTTACTCTACAAGTAACATTGAGTATTAGTTATTGCTCCATAATACATGTCATAAATAATGGTGACACATCAACACATCTCTATCATGCATTTCTACATTAAGGCACACCAAACCAATTCTGGTGACGCATGATCATATATCTAATGTAAGATTGATAAATATTAATATTAAGATCCTTTCATTGTTACCTATACTTTTCTTTTGATTGTCTTGACAAAATATTGTTTTTATTGTAGATTTTTCTAGCATAAAACCAAATTTGCTCTATGAAATTGGTATAATTTTTATAAGCCTGTGTTTAATTATTATCTCATATAGCTTCCTTGTATAACTCATAAATTTGATTCATTTGTAATTAGCATAATCTTATCACCTTCATTCCTAAATATTGGTGTCAAAATCTCAGTTGGCATCTTCTTTGTCTTCAAAATTTTATTGATTTTTTTTAAACCAATTAACTATAATATCCTTTATAGCTCTCTAAATCAATGGGTATCTCATTTTGGCTTAAAGCTTTGCTTATAAGCATCTTTTTCCAAGACTACCTTCACTTTTTATTTTTTTAAGTTCAATCTATAATGTACTTCATTATATTATTCGTTTTGTTCTTTCAGAATAATTTCTTGCTTAAAGCTCTCAATAATTAATTTGGCAAGTAACATTTTTATCGCTCTTTGATGTCTAAATCTTTAAACTTGTGTTCAATATTTATGAATCTTGGAACTCATAAGAATTTTTTGGTTGGTTTTTAATTGTGTTCTTAAAATTTGGCATGAATTATACTTTATTATTAAAGTTAACCTATTGGGCCAGGTACGTGGATATGATATGCAAAACATGTTTGAATAGGATGTTAAAGTCGTGAACCCTGAGCATTTTTTTGTTAACCAAAATGACAGTTTGCTTTATGATTTGAAGCACTTTCACATTGCACTTAATTCTTTTCAAACTTTTCTTTTTTGTTTTAAGAATACAAGGTCCTTCCTTAAGATCACTAGATTATGTAAAAGTAGCTTGTACTAAGCTTGCTTTTTTAAACATTATAGACCACACACATTGCCATGGCCATTGGTAAAGTTAGATTGTCTAACACGATCACTGCCTTTATCAATTTGAAAAGATTGAATTCTGCTTCTAACATTTTGTTACAATGATATTATTAAGAATATGTTTGAAGGTGAGTTCCATGACTGGAACTCAAGTTGAAGCCAAGCCTAACGCAGAAGGTTGAAATCAGTCTTGATTCAGCTTCTTTAGTTGAGTTTTCATCAGAAAGTGGAGCTGTAGGAAGCAAACTTCTAAGTGCGGTGATGGTGTAATGAGAGCAGCGAACAGATTGCAATATTGCCCCATTGCTCACGAATACTACTGTTTATAGGATTTACGCAATGGATAACGTAAATCCAGCTAAACGTCTTTTCTATGATCGTTAAATCCAATTTTCTTGTTGTTTCGTTTATTCTGTCACTTAAATCCGGATTAAATCCAACTATTTGTTGGATTTAATGGATTTAACTTAGAAAAAAAATACTTCAAAGAGATTTATTACAAACACATCAAATGGATTTAACTGGATTTAATCTTAATTAAATCAAACATTATTTCAGATTTATTAATATTTGAATTTGATAAATCTGGATTTACCGGATTTACTAAATTCTATTTAACTTAAATTCTACTTGCAGCCAAAACCCTCTTAGTAAATTTTGAGTTGAGCTCCTACTTCTACTGAGAGAGACTAATGAATCAAAAGCTTAGTTGAGCTGCATCTAAGCTATTATAGTTTTAGTCATTGATGTATGTTTTGACCTAGTTATTCCCAAGATCTTGGTAATAGGAATCTTCTGCCTTTTGTGACTTAGATAACTGAGGATTTACATCTTTAGTCAACATCTCCAAACTTCTTTGAAATATGTAGGCATTTGAGATGATTGGTTGAAGTACTGGTTTGTTTGGTAAAATACAAATGAATGCCAAATTTGAATAAAGAACTACATTCCAAAGGGTTGGTTCATTTTTGTACGGATTATATTTGCTTTGCTTTTTCTTTTTGGGTTCAGGCAAAGTTCAAAACATTGCTATTTTGCTTTCCATTTGCTTGCATATTTGATTTTTTTTTTCCCTTGAAAAATGCCACTTTATATTCTTTCAAATAACTATCCAAAATGTATTGATTTTTACCATTTGTTGTGGTGACGCAGGTTCTGAATGAGCTTTGTGATGTCATCGTGGATCCACTTAGAGATCGTGTTGTGACTGGGCTTCTTCAGGCATCCATAGTAAGTAAAATATCTAACACCTAAACTTTTCTTTTTATATTTCTAACCCCCAATACTTCATATCACATAAAGAATACCGCTATTTTAACTTTTAAAAAGTGAGATACATCTTTTCATGCATAGGTAAGGTGGCATATATATAAAATTTGAAGTTTAGGTGTAAGTTATTTAAATACATAAGTATTGAGCGCTATGCACATAAATCTTCCATTGATATATTAAAATACTTTGTTCTGTTAAGGATGGTTTGGTTAGAGTGCTACTCGATGGGGGTCCTTCTCGTATCTTTCTTGCTGCGGATGCCAAGTTTCTAGAGGACGATCTTCAAATATTGAAGGTATAGGCTTTCTGCATTGCAAGTAACTTTAAATATCGTGATAATGGCTGGACTCACACTAGTTGCTACTTTCGATGTGTCTGTTTGATGCCTCTCTAAATGTTTCATGTGCATTTTGGGTCCATCTGTATGAGCTTTTTTCCTCTGAAAATTGAATTTATACTTTTAAAATGGTGATGTTCATTTGTATTTGTATTTCTTGTACGAGTAATTCTTTTCTTAGGAGGAGAATACTACCCAATTTTATTTATGACTATGATGTTCAAACCTTGTCAAAGATGTTCCTTCTATTTACTACAGTAAATGTCTCATGCATAAAAAGTTCCGTTTCATGGCGAATCAGTGATATTATTGGAGAGAACTAGAAAATGACTTGTATAAGCATGGGTACCTTGATTTTAATTTGCAGCTTTAAAAAATGTTCTACTACAATAATGAAAAAATTGTTTGTCTTGTTATGTCTAAGGCAACTCTACTGTAAAATCTATGCTCACACTCATTCTAGGCAACTCTGAAACACATTCATCTTTTCAAGGTCTGTCATAATAGAATAAATATTCATCATTTTTTGGCACAGCCAGAGCTGTACATATGTTGAACTTTTCACAAACCAAGTCTGGAGCCTTTAAATATGTAATATGCTTATCTAACATCTCATGCTTGGCTAGGCGTATCCAATAAACTAGTATATCTAGAGGAAATAACTCTGTGATGAAATTTGTGGCATGTCAGACCACTCTTAGCTCAACCACTTAAGAGATGTTCCTTCTATTTACTACAGGAAATCTCTCGTGCATAAAAAGTTCTGTTTCATGGCGAATCAGTGATATTATTGGAGGGAACCGCAGAAGAAAATGACTTATATAAGCATGGGTGCCTTGATTTTAATTTGCAGCTTTAAAAATTGGAACCATTAACTTGTTTTCGATAAATAAACAACCCTTGGAATAATTCTCGTCTACAAAAACCACCTGTCACTTTGAATAATGTTTGATACTCTGCTTTAAGTATAGGTACCTTGATTTTGATTTGCAGGTTTAAAATATGGAGCCATAAACTTGTTTTCAATAAATAAATAACCCTTGGAATGATTCTCATCTACAAAAATCACTTGCCAGTCATTATATGATACGATCCATCCTTTCGAACAATGTTTATTGCACTCTGTGTCTGACCAAGTGATGGCAAGATGCTGCTGAAATCATGCTTATTGCTATTATTTAGGGTTTTGAAAATGATGGATTGTATTGATATTGTGCTCGAGAATTGTAGATTAGTAATCACAGTGACACGGGCATTGCTTTCTCGCCAATGTCAGGGTGGCGTGGGTCACCTTATCCATTTGGGACCAACCTGTGAAACATAGAACCGATCCTTTAGGCTACCGATTACTTTTCTTCGCAATAATATTTGGTTTTATTTTAATTCATTTATTTATTGTTTCACTTATATTAGGGTTAACTTCTTGGAGAACTATATTTTTGTATGTTTTGGGCTGGTTTGGGAATTTTGTTTTGGTTTTGATTTATGTTGGACTGATAATTCTTCTCAGGTTTCTCTTTTTGAAGTGTTGCTACCGTGTTTTTCTAGGTGGTTTGTATCTTGTTAGAGTGAAGGTGGTGGTCCTCCTCCCGACATTTTTGAGTTTCATTTCATAAGATAATGATTTATTCCTATTTCTTTATGCCCTTACTCTGCCTTGTGATCCAGGTTTTGTAGAAAAGTGCTATTACTCTTGTTAGTTTTTGTTATCACCATCCTTAAGAAAGTTATTGTTGCAAATCCTTACAAAAGTTTTGGGAAATTTACATACATACCAAACAATTCTTATGTATTTACTTATGGAACACCTAAAGTTTAATATTCACATTCATATCACTTCGTTGTTATAAACCTCTGCATGAAAATGGTGTTTTGCAATTTAAAAAAGCTAGTGCTGGTTACCCCAAGGAAGTGTTGTAAAATTAAACAAGGGAACATGAAAATTTGTGAAAAAAAGTTAGATATCAAGATTGAATTGAATGGAAGAATTATAATAAGCATATTAACTGGATCTTTTCATGAAGTACAGGAGTTCTTCATATCGGGCGGAGATGGGTTACCTCGAGGAACTGTTGAAAATCTTGTGGCTCGTGTTCGCCCAATAATTAATTTGATAAGCTTGGAGGTATGTAAGGATTCCTTGTTGCATTCTTAATAAATATGTAGGATTAAATCGGTTTACACGTCTTTATAAGATCGATTTGACATTTTTGATTAAGATATGATTGTATTTAAAAACATTTAAAATATCTAAAATTTATTTTGAGTGCATTTAAAAACATGTTAGATTTGTTTCTAGAATTACAAATAAGAATTATGTAAAATTAAAAATTAACTGCCTCGTTATTATATGCTTGCCTGCATCTGATGGGAATCTTGCTTTCAAACTGTTGATAGACACGTGTGCTGATTGAGGACCTTAGAGAAGTGAGTCAAGGAGGCAGAAGCAGATTCGGAGCTGATTCAAAGACTCTTCTGAGGGTTCTCTGCCACAGGAGCGACTCCGAGGCCTCTCGTTTCCTCAAGAAGCAATTTAAAATTCCCAAATCGGCTGCTTGATGTTTTGCAAATCAGAGGAGCCTCAGAGACGAGTTTTTCCTCTATTGTTTCCTTTCTTAAGCAAATATTATTATTATTACTATTATTCCATTTAAATGCTTCCCTGCTTGAACTTTGGTTGCTCCTGTTTTCTGGAAAAATGATTGTTTTAGCACATTTATTTAGAGCCGAGTTATGAGTAATTTATTATGTTTATCTACAAACAAGTTTGATAGATATGGTCATATTGAACCAAAATAGGGAATTATTATTTTGAAGGCATATGATGTCATGGAATGTGTGCTGTTCCACTGCTTTGCTATTTTATGTGTTTTGAGAAGCAAAGATATCAAAATATATCCTTGTCTTTAAAGAAATAAGTGAGAGAATAACAATGATCTTATTTTTAGGATTTTGATTAATGTATTTATTAGGTCTTCAAAATATAATTTGTAGCCCAACAAATTCTCAAACGAAACCGCCACTATATCATTGATAGCAATTAGATTGTTTATTAATATGTTGCATTTTAAATATTTTAGAGTTATGTAATTCAATATAAAATAAGCAAATAATTTTATTTTTTATTGTTTTTTTATGTAAAATAAAAATATTGTATTTAAAAAGTAATATATTGGTTGATGGCTATGTTGCACAGTCACTTGTATATTAGGAGCCGTATAGTGTTGGATATGCGCGAGTGCTCAAATTAAATAATATTAAAAAAGATGATTTATGTTGGGAAAAATTATTCCTTACAAACATCGCATGCAATGTCTGACTTATACCGTCGAAAACCGTAAAGATGTATTTTGGTGACCCCCATTTTTTAATCTTTTTTTTATAAAAGTAAAAAAAAATTTGATCGACGGTGGAGATCGGTGATCGATGCTGTGGATCGGACGTCACATGCATCTCTACATGTGGTATTTTGGACATCACATGCATCTCTACATGCGAAGTCCGTATGAAATAATTTTTCGTATATTGGAGGTGGGTGGTTTAAGTTTTGATATGTATGCACTAAATTAATGTATATGAAATATTTTAAAAATCATTTTTAAGATTATAAAAAGATTGTAAAAATTAGGGATGATTTGTATGCATATTACTTAGTTCTTATGTATTTACTTTTCCAACACTATAATTTTAATTTTCATATATGCCATTTTACATATGTATAAAAATTAAAAAAAAATATGTTATTTGATTTTATTTATATGTTTAGATGTGATATGAAATGTGTGGGCGGCATAAATATAAGCATCAAATTTTAAGTGTAAGTAAATACATAAGAATTCGGTGGTGTATGGAAGCACCTCAAAATGTACAGGATCATGCATTATTAAATTATAATTCATTACTTAATGGATTTTATGCCTTAGCTTCTAAAATTGAACTCCCGTGAATAGGGCTGTCAAAAAAGCTCGTTATTCGCGAACAGTTCGTGTTCTGTTCGTCAATGAGTTTGTGTTCGATTTGTTCGATAAGTAGACGAGACGAACATGAACAAATTTTTTTCGTTCGGTTAGTAAAATGAATCAAACACGAACAGTGATGCGTTCGTTCGTGTTCGAATCGTTATTGTTCGAAATATAAAATAAATTAAAATAATTATATATAAAAAATTTATGATATTCAAAAAATTAAATTTTATAAATTATAGTATACAGTAAAATAATAATAATAGTATATAATATACTATATTAGTAATATACTTATATATATATTATATATTTATACAATATAAGTTATATAATTAATTTATATATATTAATATTAAGGATGTCAAACTGGCTTGTTGTTCGCGAACAGCTCGTGTTCGACTCGTGTTCGGCTCGTTCGTTAAGAAACGAACATGAACAGTGACTTCACGAACAATTTCAAACACGAGCTTATTTCAAACAAACTAAATTTCAAACGAACCGAACACGAACACAAGCTCTGTTCGTTCGTGTTCGGTTCGTTTACACCCCTACCCGTGAAGTAGAGACAAGTGTCAGAGCAGCCGGTCATTCTTTTATTTATTCTAATAATTAATAGAATTAAATGTTATGTAACAAAAGGTAATAGATCTTCTTATGATTGTATTTGTTGTGTAATAAACTAATGATATATGTATGGGATCTTAATTTTTAAAAATTTATATTATTAACTCCTATCTTTTATTTATTTAATATATAAATATTTTAAAAAAAAATTTATTACAACAACGTGTACGACACGGACCCGTGTCATATATTTTTAATAATTGATGTAATTGTGTTATGTCATGTTAGTGTTCGTGTTTGTGCNTTTTGTCAAAGATGGTCAAATTGACCAAATTGGACCAAGGTATAGTTGGACAAAATGAAATTGGGAATATTTGGGATTTATTGGGATTTATTGGAAATTTTTTGGAATTTTTGGAATTTTTAGATTTTTAAGTCATGGAGGGGCATTTTGGTAATTTGATTTTTTGGAATTTTTGATAAGTCATGAGGGGCATTTTGGTAATTTGGCCATTTTTGTCAGTTTTGGCAAATTTTGATGTATTCAAAGTGCACAAAATGGGTTTTGATCAATTTTGGGTATTTTGGCAAAATTTGGGAATTTTGGCCAAATTTGGGTTTATGGGTTTTGATTATTTTGGGTATTTTGACAAAATTTTTGGAAATTTTAACAAATTTGGATGTATTCAAGCTGTTTGAAATGGGTTTTGATCAATTTTGGGTATTTTGACAAATTTTAAGAATATTAGCCAAATTTGGGTCCCAAGGGCAGTTAGGTAATTTGGAGGTGCCTAGGGACAAAATATATTAGCCAAATTTGGGTCCCAAGGGCAGTTAGGTAATTTGGAGGTGCCTAGGGGCAAAAGCATTAGCCAAATTTGGGTACCAAGGGCAGTTAGGTAATTTGGAGGTGCCTAGGGGCAAGAGAGGCAAATTTGGGTCCCAAGGGCAGTTAGGTAATTTGGAGGTACCTAGGGGCAAAAGGCCAAGTTAAGAAATTTGAGTCCCTAAGTTTTGATCAGTTTTGGATATTTTGGCAAAATTTGGGAATTTTGGCCAAATTTGGGTCCAGGGTTTTGATCAATTTTGGGTATTTTGGCAAAATTTGGGAATTTTGGCCAAATTTGGGTCCCGAGGGCAGTTAGANATCTTTTCATGAAGTACAGGAGTTCTTCATATCGGGCGGAGATGGGTTACCTCGAGGAACTGTTGAAAATCTTGTGGCTCGTGTTCGCCCAATAATTAATTTGATAAGCTTGGAGGTATGTAAGGATTCCTTGTTGCATTCTTAATAAATATGTAGGATTAAATCGGTTTACACGTCTTTATAAGATCGATTTGACATTTTTGATTAAGATATGATTGTATTTAAAAACATTTAAAATATCTAAAATTTATTTTGAGTGCATTTAAAAACATGTTAGATTTGTTTCTAGAATTACAAATAAGAATTATGTAAAATTAAAAATTAACTGCCTCGTTATTATATGCTTGCCTGCATCTGATGGGAATCTTGCTTTCAAACTGTTGATAGACACGTGTGCTGATTGAGGACCTTAGAGAAGTGAGTCAAGGAGGCAGAAGCAGATTCGGAGCTGATTCAAAGACTCTTCTGAGGGTTCTCTGCCACAGGAGCGACTCCGAGGCCTCTCGTTTCCTCAAGAAGCAATTTAAAATTCCCAAATCGGCTGCTTGATGTTTTGCAAATCAGAGGAGCCTCAGAGACGAGTTTTTCCTCTATTGTTTCCTTTCTTAAGCAAATATTATTATTATTACTATTATTCCATTTAAATGCTTCCCTGCTTGAACTTTGGTTGCTCCTGTTTTCTGGAAAAATGATTGTTTTAGCACATTTATTTAGAGCCGAGTTATGAGTAATTTATTATGTTTATCTACAAACAAGTTTGATAGATATGGTCATATTGAACCAAAATAGGGAATTATTATTTTGAAGGCATATGATGTCATGGAATGTGTGCTGTTCCACTGCTTTGCTATTTTATGTGTTTTGAGAAGCAAAGATATCAAAATATATCCTTGTCTTTAAAGAAATAAGTGAGAGAATAACAATGATCTTATTTTTAGGATTTTGATTAATGTATTTATTAGGTCTTCAAAATATAATTTGTAGCCCAACAAATTCTCAAACGAAACCGCCACTATATCATTGATAGCAATTAGATTGTTTATTAATATGTTGCATTTTAAATATTTTAGAGTTATGTAATTCAATATAAAATAAGCAAATAATTTTATTTTTTATTGTTTTTTTATGTAAAATAAAAATATTGTATTTAAAAAGTAATATATTGGTTGATGGCTATGTTGCACAGTCACTTGTATATTAGGAGCCGTATAGTGTTGGATATGCGCGAGTGCTCAAATTAAATAATATTAAAAAAGATGATTTATGTTGGGAAAAATTATTCCTTACAAACATCGCATGCAATGTCTGACTTATACCGTCGAAAACCGTAAAGATGTATTTTGGTGACCCCCATTTTTTAATCTTTTTTTTATAAAAGTAAAAAAAAATTTGATCGACGGTGGAGATCGGTGATCGATGCTGTGGATCGGACGTCACATGCATCTCTACATGTGGTATTTTGGACATCACATGCATCTCTACATGCGAAGTCCGTATGAAATAATTTTTCGTATATTGGAGGTGGGTGGTTTAAGTTTTGATATGTATGCACTAAATTAATGTATATGAAATATTTTAAAAATCATTTTTAAGATTATAAAAAGATTGTAAAAATTAGGGATGATTTGTATGCATATTACTTAGTTCTTATGTATTTACTTTTCCAACACTATAATTTTAATTTTCATATATGCCATTTTACATATGTATAAATACTAAAAAGAAATATGTTATTTGATTTGATTTATATATTTTGATGTGATATGAAATATTTGGGCGGCATAAATATAAAAATCAAATTTTAAGGGTAAGATAAGTAAATCCATAAGAATACGGTGGTGTGCATGGAAACACCTCAAAATGTACAGGATCATGCATTATTAATTTATAATTCATTACTTAATGGATTTTATGTTTTAGCTTCTAAAATTTAACTACCGTGAAGTAGAGACAAGTGTCAGAGAAGCCGGTCATTCTTTTATTTCTTCTAATAATTAATAGAATTAAATTTTATGTAACAAAAGGTAAGAGATCTTCTTATGATTTTATTTGTTGTGTAATAAACTAATGATATATCTATGGGATCTTAATTTTTAAAAATTTATATTATTAACTCCTATCTTTTATTTATTTAATATATAAATATTTTAAATTTTTTTTTATTATAACAACGTGTACGTCACGGGCCCGTGTCATATATTTTTAATAATTGATATACTTGTGTCATGTCATGTTAGTGTTTGTGTTTGTGCAACATAGGTTGGCGATGGCGACATACAGTGGAGGTGGAGGTGGCATATGGTGATGAAGGCCGACAATCAATGCAAGATGGTAGTGGTTGGTGGTGGTAGTCGGTGGCAACGGCTGGTGGGGGAGGTTATCGATCGTGGGGGAGCACTTTATATTGCATTGGGAATTTAGAAATCAACCAAGTTCTAAATATAGAGAAATTGATCTATATGTATTCAACATTCCGTGATATTATAAACTGCAATCAGGATTTTAGGGAGTCAAATATCAAAATTCTTGAAATCCATTTATTGTGAGATACAATGCACTTTTTTTTTTCTATAGACCAATGTCACAAAACAACGAATAAAACTATGTTTGGGGCACAATATGGTATCGCTCAGACGCAAAATTATGTTTTATCTATTTTTTCAAAAAAAAAAAGTAATAGTAAGTTTGTTTTGCAACCTAACATATTTTAGTGCATTGATTGTCAGAAAGTTAAGATATGACTTTATGAGCGAAAAATAAAAATGTAATAGTCATCGTCATTTTTTAGACAATAATTTTTTCTGCAATAGCTTCACAGTATGCTTCTTCAAATAACTGCAACTATCCCAAGAGCTTAAACTGATAATCCAGTAAATCCCTAAACTTTATTTGAACCAGCATGACCTCANACGACACGGACCCGTGTCATATATTTTTAATAATTGATGTAATTGTGTTATGTCATGTTAGTGTTCGTGTTTGTGCAACATAGGTCGGCGATGGCCGACATACAGTGGAGGTGGAGGCGGCCGATGGTGATGAAGGCCGACCCTCAGTGCAAGATGGTAGTGGTTGGTGGTGGTAGTCGGTGGCAAAGGCTGGTGGGGGAGGTTATCGATGGTGGGGGAGCACTTTATATTGCATTGGGACTTTAGAAATCAACCAAATTCTAAAGACACGGAAATTGATCTATATGTATTCCACATTCGGTGATATTATAAACTGCAATCAGAATTTTAGGGAGTCAAATATCAAAATTCTTGAAATCCATGTATTGTGATATACAATGCACTTTTTTTTTCTATAGACCAATGTCACAAAACAACTCTATGTTTGGGACAAAACAACTCTATGTTTGGGGCACAGTATAGAGTCGCTCATCACTTTCAGACACAAAATTATGTTCTTTCTATTTTTTCAAAAAAAAAAATGTAATGGAAAGTTTGTTTTGCAACCTAACAAAGTTTATTGCATTGACTTTCAGAAAGCTAAGATATGACTTTCTGAGAGAAAAATAAAGTTTTAATATACATCGTCATTTTTTAGACAAAAATTTTTTTATGTAATAACTTCACAGTGTGTTTCTTCAAATAACTGCAGCTATCCTAAATAGATCATAAGTTGGCTCATATCTTTTGAATTATTTTGCACAATTTTTTTTTCTAAAATAAATGAATATTTTATATTACATGGTGCAATGATAATAGATTTGAAGTATTGGGGGCTCATTGACTATGTTTTAAGAACTCATTTTGCACTAAAACAAACTTTTGTTATACATAAATACAAGAGCTTAAACTGATAATCCAGTAAATCCCTAAACTTTATTTGAACCAGCATGACCTCAAGCTCCTAATAATAATATAACAATAAGAATATTAATTTGTTTTAATGAAATTTACATTCGTACCACACAATTCATGTAGTTATGCATTTAAATATTAAGGTTAGTTGGTAGATTTGCAAATAGAAGAATTATGTGGTATGAATGTAAATGCCAATTCCCAGCGCATTGCAACTCCTGTGACGTTGGAAGCTGGGTATAGAGCAAGCCAGCGATCTAGGGAAGAAGAGAGGATCCATGGCGACGGCGCTGAGGGGTGTATTGGGAGCTAAGGTGCCGCCCAACTCGAAGACATTGGAGGAGGCGAGGAGCAAGACCTTTGATTTCTTCAGGAAAGCGTGTCGCTCACTTCCCACCGTGATGAACATCTACAACCTCGACGACGTCGTCACCATCTCTCAGCTCCGATCGACTATCTCCGCAGAGATTCGCAAGAACGCCAACGTCACCAACCCTAAGGTGAACAAATCCCTCTTTGTCAGCTCAAGACCTAATTTCTCATACGATCCTGAAACCAGCTGTTTTTGGACTAAATTATGTGTTTATTCCTCTTTCCACTTGGAACAAATTTTCTGATGATTGGATGTGAAAATGTTTCAATTTTGACCTTTGGGTTTTGGATTGATCTCGTACTTCTCTTCCACGTTTTATTTGGATGTAGTTTTCTGATGAAAGTTGCATTAATAGACCAGATGAAGGTGACTTGTTTTTGAAGGGTGAGAAAAGCTTTAATTTTTTTCCTTAAGGTTTTGTGATTGTTGAATGCTTTTAAGAGGTAGTGCTTCGCTCGTGAGTACATACAATTCTGTAAAGGCCTTGTGTTTGTGCAATTAAGGTAGAAGAGAGAGAGAGAGAGATGGTGGTGAGATTTGAGAGAAGGTCTCACAAATTTTTTACTAAGCTTGAACCTTCGACAAGCTTGAGAAAATGGCTAAGAGTAGGTTTACCCAATTACAGTACTAGAGAGAGGGAGAGCGGGAGAGAGAATTCAGAAAAGTATCCCGGATACTCTTCTCTCCTCTTGACTTACCTTTTATGCAAAAAGTAGAAAATAATAGAAAATACACTTAGTACAACACGGCACCAATTCATGGTGTCTTAATGAAAAGACCTTGACGTGGATTTCAGGCGGCGCCTTTAAGGATGATGGACCTATGTCTTTGATAGTAATGATGACTTTCCCTAATAGCTATCCCTCCCTAGGTGGGCTAGGTCGCCCCTTTGGGAGAGGTGAAATTTAGCTACTTCAGAATGTGAGTTCGATTCAGCCACTTTGGTTGATGGACTCAATCTAGCATATTAGTTTCCGTATTTAGAATGCGCAAAAGAAAGCCAATGTTTACGTAAATGGCCATATTTGTGTATACAGTGGCGCATTGATGTTCATGATCTCAGAGATGCTGAGAAAGCTAGAGAACATGCTTTCCTTGCAATGAAAGTTTACAAAGAAGAGAGAAGCACAAACCACATTGATAGAAATTAAAGGAGGCAAATGTAAATACTCAAAAACCTCACGAGAACTTCGTTTCAATATAGGTGTTGGATCTCAGTTCAAAACGTCAGCTGCAGTGAAATTTATTTGTGTAAAGTAAGCTCCTTATTGTGAATTCATTTCTTATTTTTAGTTGGGTTATAGCTAGTTTTACTTTTAATTATCCTTATATTAATTTTTTATTCATTATTATTATTTTAAACAAGTATGATACTTTATCTCATCATCTTATTTGTTAATATTATTGTATTGTCATTAGGAGCAAACAAATAAATAAAAATTGAAGGTAACTTCATCGCCCTCTAAATTTAAACTTGTTTCTTAAGTTTTTGATGATAAGTTTTAAGAATGAGAACTCTTTTTTATTTCAAAAAATGTTTGAGCTTATTTGGGGAAGCGGGATACAATCACATTCAAAAAATATATAGTGAAATAAATTATCCTTAGAGACGTGGACCCCATGCATCCACAAGGGTAAAATCAATCACTTAACACCAATATCCAATATTTTTAGACTTACAAATATTAAACACTACAATTTCAAAGAAATGATAACGGTGACGATGATTATCTTCATTGATATATGATAAATTATATTTTGATTTTTTTTTTTTTATCATTGGCTTAGATACTGATTTTTTTTATTAACCATTTTCAATTTAAGTGGATTTTATTTTAGTAAGCCATGATTCCCATCATTTGAGGTGGTAATGAGTCTAGGTTTTGATGATTTGTATTCGTGCATTATCAAATTCTTCCTAACCTTAGCCACAACCATCCATTTTTTTCTTTTTTTTGTGTTCGCTTCTAATTTTCTTTCTTTATTTGCATTATTTGATATCAAACTAGCCATTCCTCTTTAAGCTGTTGTCATTTTTTATCCGCATTGCATGTTTCCGCATATGTAACAAGAATCCTCGATATCTTCTTGCATTGTTTCTAAGCTCACTTGCCCGTATCCCTGTGACGCTTTGAGTTGAGCCGCATGCACTTTTATCACATTTATGCATGTGACCTTGCCATTTTCTAGCTTACTTAGATCCCAGTGCTACTTTTTATTTTGCTAGCACCTTTGCAATATGTGTAGCATTTAGTTATGCTTTTGCAACATGTTCCACTGCCTCTTCATTCTTTCATGTGCACTCATGTTATCTTGCTATTGGCATCCTTACTGCACGTGACTCCACCCCTCATGGTGGGATATTAGCTCCCTCAAGAGGCCTTTATCCCCATAATGCATGACTTCAACTCTCCATTAGCAGTATAACAGCTCATTTTAGCATTGCAGGCACCCCAAATTGTGGAGTTCTTTTGTTATCGTATAAGTCACCTATTTATGGTCATACAGAGAATATTATGCCCTCCCTATGGTTCCCTTTGCGCACCTTATTCCTTCTCTGCTTCCACTGTGATGACAAATAGATCATATTGTATTGTAATGATCGATCCATGTGATCTTTATATTACCCCATTTTTAGGGTCGGTACACCAATTATGATGACTGTCAATATCCTCGATCTCTGCCATACCAACAACATTGATATATTCTTGTCATGCTCTTATTTATGGATATTGTGTAAATCAGTCTCAACATGTTCATGAAAGAAGCAAAACGTATAAAAAGCACTAGAACCAAACCATCTAGATCCTTAGAAGAATTGGACTAGTCTTAACTGGACAAGCTAATGATAAAGAGATATTATCTGATGATGATTGTGATGATATGGCAGAAGATGTACTAGACTTTCATCTATAGTCATGAGGATGTTCATTATTTCAAGAAGATTTGTGCTTATACTTAATTTTTAAATGTGTTAGTCTATGTTTAATGAGACCACACATAATATATCGAGTGATGTGCTTGTATTTCTTGTGGTAATGACTATTAGTTTTTGTGCTGTTATCGGTGCTAAGAATTACTCAAGTATATGCACAGGCTTGTCCTACATCTCTTTGGTTATTCAATCCCCACTTCACATTGTGTAGTGTCATCATCTCCTTCAAGGCTGGTTGAGTTGTTTGCTTTCATTGCCATGATAGATTCTTTATAGTGGTCTTCATGAAAACCTATAGATGCTTGCTTTGTTCCTACATGTTATCATACTGATTATTGAGTCACACTGTGGCACAAGCCAATGCTACCACCTCATTTAGCCTGGTCTCCATCAACAAACTTGGAAAAGAGTTTTCTCGATCTTAGGGATATTAGGATTTATTTCTGTGGCTTTATTATGTTTAGCTTGCAATTTCTTCTTTTTTTTTGTTAGTCTGCATTTCTTCGTAATGAGTCCTGACTCCATCTATATAAGGAGTTGATGAGTTTAGGGTTTGATGATTGTTTTTGTTGGATTATTGAATTCTTCTTCAACCCTTGCCACCAATTATATTTTCCTTTTTCTCTTCTTTTTTTTTTCCTTTAATTTCTCTTCCCTGTTTACATCAGTCATCATTTACCTTATCTAAACTCTTTTGGTTAATATAACGGGAAGTATAAAGCCACAAAATTGTCTCAAGGAGAAATAAGGCAAGGAGGGAAGAAATTAGCAATAGTATGAGTGAGGGCAGATCAATTCTCGTTAAAACCATGTAAAACAATCAAGTATTTAATTATAGAGCAAAGCCTGCCGCACCTACCAGCTCGAAAAACTTACTATCAGTATGCCTGGATGGCATCTTATGAATAAAAGAAGCTCAATATAGAAGTAGGTGATGTGTTATCATCACATTTTGCATGATATACAGCTTAGTGATCGCATTGAAAATATATTAATTTTGTTGCTGGAAGGATAAAGTCTATTAATTTTATGATTCTTTAGAATTTGTAAGAAATACAAGAGATGAAAAACAATTACTGCCATGATTTCTGTTTTGAACTGATAACACTAAAAATTGCTTTCATAGATTCCTAGAAATAGAAATTATAGTATTTTATTTATGTTTGGGTGACTTCAATATTCTCTGTGAATCAGCAGTTTGCATATTGGTATGTATATTTGTAAAAGAAATCAGTACGACGGTTTGATGATATGTGCTCTTGCAATGCTAAATCATTATAGCGGTTTTTATTATCTTTTGAAGTCTAATTAGGTAATTTTTAGAACTGAGATTGAGAACTTGATAATTGTATTGAAGCAAGAAATAAAATATCTTTGGAACATTCAAACTCAACGACTATGAAGCTTTCTAAGAACAGAAAATCCCGTAATCCTATGGATTCAAATAGCTATATTTTGGCAGAGGAGATTGCGGAATCATTTCAGTGCTTGGTCCATGATTACCATCTTATTTTAATTTTGTGAAGATCAACCAGAATCTCATGTTGATTGCCAATACTATTAGTCAGATGGTTTCTATGATAAGATGGAGTTAGGTAATGTTTGTAAGATGGCAAAGATGGCCAAGTGCTGACAGATTTGGTTTTTACAATTGTTGAATGTACTATCATTTTGGCTGTGGTACTTTTCTTCGTTTTGTTTTTTTTTTCCCAGAATAATCTATATTTATGGCACAATAAAGGTAATATGGGAGGATATAGATGGATTTGCAGGTTTCATGGTGAAGCCGCAACAGCGAGAATAAGTTGCTGAATTGCAACATCAAGAAAAAATGTGCAGTGGGAATCAACTGAGAACAGGAAAAGTAACTGGAAACAATGCTCCTTAGGAAGTTTAAGAAAAGAACAAGATACAATGACACAATTACCACCTGAGAGCCACCTCAGGATACAACCGCAAGGAAAGCAAAGCCAACCTTAAGAAACAACTATAAAAACTCTCCAAAAACTGCATTCCTTATACACAACAGGCCTATTTATCAACAACCAGACTCTCTTAATACAACTTTGTCATTTGAAAACATAAAAACACAAATAACAAACTAAAACACATAAACCAAGACATATAAATTGAAATAAATCTCTAGCTTCCACGTCATTCTCCTAGGGTTGGCAACATTCCCTCATATTGAGCTATCTCAGAATTTGATTCGTATTGAGGAGCCAATTTAAAAACATTGAAAGTGATAGAGTCGCTCTAATCCATGTGTAGGTTAAGTTCGGTGATCCAAGTATCTGCTAACATTGTCACTATTGAAACATGATCAAGGGTTTCTAGCTCTAATTCAGAAGCATCTCAATCCACTTAACACCAATTTTTTTAGAACCAGGATTACTAAGTGCAATTTTTGCTGTAAGATATTCGATTTGTCTCCTATCAGGGTTGAAATACATTAATTGAGCTTTCAAGCTTGGTTGTTGTTGAAGTAATGATGTCTGATATATATGATCATGTAGATCACTCTAATGTTGATGGATGAGAGAAGAAGTATCATCATATTGTCTTGTTTGATCACTCTCTTGTTATGGTATGGAGTCTGATTTGAAGCACTAGTAGCAGCCATGAACACCGCACCGCTTGACAGAGGAGGCGGGCTTAAGTGCTAGCCTATGGGCGCTTAAGCGCCCACATCAGGGTGCAGAAAGTGGTGTGGGAGCCTAGGCACCCAATATTGGGCGCTTAAGCGCCTAACTTAGGCGCATGCTTGCGAACTCCAGAGAATAGGGAGCTTTGGCGCTAAAGCCTGGGCGCTTATGCACACGGAGCTGTTGGCATGCGACTTCTGTTTAAGAGGCCAAATTTTAACAACGTAGGGTTTGCTTCCTGTGCGAGAGTTCTTCTATAAGTTTCTGGTGAATGAGAGAAGTGTCAGAGAGGAGGATTTTAATAATTTTGACACGTGTTTCTTATGTCAGATCGGAGCAGGAAGAGTTTGGAGCAACGTCTTGTAAGTTTCCTTGAGTGTATTCTCAGTAAACTCTCTGATTTTTTTAGTGGAAGTTTTCTGGTGGTGTGACTCCGTGGTTTTTTTTCTATTCTCAGGTTTTTCGATGATAAATTATTGTGTCTTTTTCTGGTTAGCTTTGTTGTGCTTCTGTTTGTAGGTTTTTTTTGGTTTTCCTTGAATCTACATGATCTTATTCTGTGGTATGATGTAGATTCTAATTGAGGCTAAGCCCTCAGTGAATTTGGAAGGGCATCCTTTCAGAGAGTTCTTTTCTCAACAAAGTGGTATCAGGCCGGGGTTTGATTCGAGTGGGAGCAATGGTCGAGTAAGCAAGATTTAAAGTGGAGAAGTTCAATGGGACAAAGTTTGCAGTCTAGAGGATTCAAGTGAGGGATTTGCCTTATCAGAAAATGTTATGTTTGTCACTATAAGGAATTTCATGGAAGCTTGAGTCTTATGCCTATGGAGGAATGAAAAGTGTTGGTTCGAACGACAGTAGGTTTGATTCAGTTGTCACTTTTCTCATATGTTGCGTTCAACATTGTAAAGGAAGAAATTATGGTGGAACTCATAACTGCATTGATCAATGTATGAAATACCTGATGTTTTAAATATTTTTTTTCTGATGAAGTTATTTAATATGAAGATGGTGTAAGACAGTTCAGTGGTTGAACATCTGAATAATTTCAATATTGTGACGAGTCAGTTGTGTTCTGTGAGGATCAAATTTGATGAGGACGGAGCACGGGTGATACTATTTTTCATTGCGACAGTTCAGATGGTTTGTTCACGGCGGTGAGCAATTCTTCAGGGAATTTGAATTTGAATTTCGATGACATCATGGATGTAGAATGAAGAAGTTCATAGAAAGCAACGAATGGTGAATCTTTAAGTTCTGCGTTGAATGCTAATAACCGAGGAAGGAATCAAGACAGGAATGGTTGAAGAGACAGGTCCAAGTTTTAGTCAAATAGAGGAAATAACAGAGGAGAATGCTTGAACTGTAGTAAGAAATAAGATTTCAAGAGGGACTGCAAAGCTCTAAGGAAAGTTGGTGGTGGACAGAAATTGAATCTCTCTACAAATGTCTCTACCGGTGAAATCCAAAGTGACTCCCTAATGTTATCCGTAGTTAGCACTGAATTTTGGATGACAGATTCAGATGCTCTTTTCATGCTTGCCCTCACAAAGAGGTGTTTAAAAACTATACTCAAAATGATCTAGGGAAGGTTTATCTGGAGATGACAAGGCCTTCAGTATCGTCAGAAAGGGTGACGTTGATATCAGTTTGCGAAATGGAATAGTTTGGAAGTTTACTGAAGTTAAATACTTTCCAAGTCTGAAGAGAAGTCTCATTTCATTGGGCCAGCTGACAAAGTTAGAACTTGTGACTTCTTTTATGGGTGATTCGTGGAAGGTGGCCTGGGTGCACAAGTGATGGCTCGGGGCAATATTTAACCCACCCTTCACCTGATCAATGAAATGACCATTTTTATTGATGTAATTGGAACCAGGGTCGAATCAGGTCTGTGGTACCGTTGGTTTGGCCATATGAGCGAGAAATATATGAAGTATCTACTTTCCAAAAATAAACTTCAGGGTTTGAAATCAGTTGATCTGTATTTATGTGAATACTATATATGACAAGCAGAAGGATGTCTCTTTCTCTAACTGTTGTTTAATGGTGAAATAAAAAAAAATGGAGTTAGTGCATGCTGACGTATGAGGTCCTACTCCAGTTTAGTCCATTAGAGGTTCTCACTATTTTATAACGTTTATTGATGATCACACTATAAATGTATGTGTTAAAACAAAAATCTGATGTGTTTGATGCCTTTAAGAAGTAAAATACTAGGATAGAAAATGAGATAGGGTTTAAGTTGAAGTATCTCAGATTAGATAATGGAGGCGAGTACCGCGATCAGAAGTTCAAGAATTGTTTTGCTATAGAAGGGGGTCATGAATTAGTTGAATGTTCCAAGGACACTGCTGCATAATGATGGTTTATGTACAAAACAATCACGAAGCGTTCTAGGAGCATGGGGTTTCATGTAGGCTTGCTAAAACAGCTTGGGCTGAAGCAATAAACACTGCAGTTTATCTGACTAATCGTAGTCCATCAATACCTTTGGAGGAAGGTTTGCCTGAAGAAATCTGGAGTGACAAAAATGTAAATCTATCTTATTTAGGAGTATTTTAGTGTTTTACGTATGTGTATGTTGATGCAGAGTTCAGAAGTAAGCTTGACTCGAAATCTATTAATTGCGCCTTCATTGGAAACAACTCAGATTTTGAATATAAGTTCTGGGATTTTCAGAATCAGAAATTCATCGGGAGCAGAGATGCACTTTCAATGAAATAGAGATGTATAAGAACATGATAAGAACTCAGGAAAGTCTGCAGCTACTTCTGAATGTCCAAGTATGTTTAGATAGAAGACAATGATGATCAAGAGGATGGCGAAAGAAGTACTGCTCAACCAGAAGGAGCACTGGAAGTTTCTAGTCACCTGCTACTGAAGTCAAGAGATCCAACTGAGTGATACAACCTGTACACAATTATTCTCCTTCGTTACACTATTTGTTACTAACTAATTTGGTGAGCTAGAAATAGAGTGCTTTGAGAAGACCACTCAAGTTGAAGATTCAAGATAATGGGAGCATGCTATGGATGAAAAAATGCAATATTTGTAGTCAAATCAAACTTGGAATTTGATGGTACCACCAAAAGGAGTACTATACAATAAGTGGGTCTATAGGTTGAAAGGAGAGTCAGATAGTAGCAAACGCTATTAGGCAAGACTTGTTGTGATGCTTCTAGCAGAAAGATGGTTTAGATTACACTGAGATCTTTTCCTCAGTGGTAAAAATGACGACTGTCAGGGTTGTACTGAGTCTGGTAGCAGAGGAAGATCTACATCTGGAGTAGATAAATGTAAAAACAGTTTTCTTACATGGAGATTTGGATGAAGAACTGTACATGGTGCAGCCATAAGGTTACTAGATTTCAGACAAATAATGTTTGGTCTACAGATTGAAGAAAAACCCCTATGACTTGAAGCAGATCTCGAGATAGTGATACAAGAGTTTTGACAGGTTTATATCACAAAATGAGTACATAAAATGCTAGGTAAACCGCTGTTACTTCATTAAACACTTCAGTAATTGTTATGTTTTGCTTCTCTTGTATGTGGATGACATGTTGATTGCAGGGACATATATAAAAAAAATCAGAGACTTGAAGAAACAGTTATAAAGTGAGTTCGAGATGAATAATTTAAATTAAACTAGGAAGAACCTCAGAATGAGAATCAACAGGGACATAAATGTAGCAACGTTGAAGTTGTCTCAGGTAAAGTATGTTGAGAAGATCCTCTGTAGAGATTCAACATGGGAGAGGCAAAATCAGTTTGTACCCCCTCAAGTAGTCATTTTAAATGATATAAAGAGCAATCATCTAACTCTTAAGCAGAGCAATCACAGATGTAGAGAATTTCATATGCATCAGCGGTTGGAAGTTTGATGTCGCGATGATTTGTACCAAACCAGATATTACATATATAGGAGTGATCAGCAGGTACATGGGCAATCCAAGCAGGCATCATTGGGAGATGGTGAAGTTAATTCTTAGGTAGTTGAGAGGAACAATCAACATACAACTTTACTATTTAAGTGCAGAGATCAGTCTACAGGAACTTATAGATTTAGATTTGGCAGGAGATGTGGCTAGAAGGAGAAGTACAATGTGGTATATATTTGCATTGGACAACATAGCGTCGAGTTAGGTTTCCATGTTTCAGAAAATCATTGCTCTTTCAACTACAGATGTCAAATATTTTGTAATCATTGAGGCTAGTAAGGAGTTGATTTGACTACAAAGTTTCATGACAGAATTAGCAGAGGAGCAGGGGATCAGAGAGGTTCACAATGACAATATGAGTGTGATTCATCTTGTTAAGAATGCAACTTTTCATGCAGGACAAAACACATTCAACTGAAGCATCATTTATTCACTCGCTTCTAGCGATGAATGGTTGTTCTTGGCGAAGATACATATAGCTCAAAATCCGGCGGACATGTTGATGAATGTGGTGACTGTTAAGAAATTGAAGCTATGCTTGGCTTCAGTTGGGTTTCATGAAAGTTGAAACTCGGGGTGAATCACACCACTATACGTGACCATGAATATGTTTCAAATGGAGGCGCAAGTACAGAGGACTAGTGTTGGGTGTTATCAGTCTCCAAGTGGGAGACTGTTATGATGTGGAGCATGATTTGGAGAATCAGGAGCACCAACGAACACTGCACCGCTAGACAAATCAGTCGGTGCTTGAGCGCCCACATCAGGGTGCGAACAGTGGAGTGGGTGTNTTGCCAATACTATTAGTCAGGTGGTTTCTATGATAAGATGGAGTTAGGTGATGTTTGTAAGATGGCAAAGATAGCCAAGTGCTGACAGATTTGGTTTTTACAATTGTTGAATGTACTATCATTTTGGTTGTGGTAATTTTCTTCGTTTTGTTATTTTTTTTCCAGAATAATCTTTATTTATGGCACAATAAAGGTAATATGGGAGGATATAGATGGATTAGCAGGTTTCATAGTGAAGCCGCAACAGCGAGAATAAGTTGCTGAATCGCAACATCAAGAAAAAATGTGCAGTGGGAATCAACTGAGAACAGGAAAAGTAACTGGCAACAATGCTCTTTAGGAAGTTTAAGAAAAGAGCAAGATATAATGGCACAATCACCACCTGGGAGCCACCTCAGGATACAATCGCAAGGAAAGCAAAGCCAACCTTAAGAAACAACTATAAAAACTCTCCAAAAACTGCATTCCTTATACACAACAGGCCTATTTATGAGCATCTAGACTCTCTTAATACAACTTTGTCATTTGAAAACATAAAATCACAAATAATAAACTAAAACACATAAACCAAGACATATAAATTGAAATAAATCTCTAGCCTCCACGTCATTCTCCTAGGGTTAGGGTTGGCAACATTCCCTCATATTGAGCTATCTCAGAATTTGATTCGTATTGAGGAGCCAATTTAAAAACATTGAAAGTGATAGAGTCTCTCTAATCCATATGTAGGTTATGTTCGGTGATCCAAGTATCTGCTAACTTTGTCACTATTCAAATTGGATCAAGGGTTTCCAGCTCTAATTCGGAAGCATCTCAATCCACTTGACATCAATTTTTTTTGAACCAGGATTAATAGGTGCAATTTTTGTTGTAAGATATTCGATTTGTCTCATATTAGGGTTGAAATACATTAATTGAGCTTCCAAGCTTGGTTGTTGTTGAAGTAATGATGTCTGATCCATATGATCATGTAGATCAATCTAATTTTGATGGATGAGAGAAGTAGAATCATCATATTGTTTTGTCNTAGAGTCTCTCTAATCCATATGTAGGTTATGTTCGGTGATCCAAGTATCTGCTAACTTTGTCACTATTCAAACTGGATCAAGGGTTTCCAGCTCTAATTCGGAAGCATCTCAATCCACTTGACATCAATTTTTTTAGAACCAGGATTAATAGGTGCAATTTTTGTTGTAAGATATTCGATTTGTCTCATATCAGGGTTGAAATACATTAATTGAGCTTTCAAGCTTGGTTGTTGTTGAAGTAATGATGTCTGATCCATATGATCATGTAGATCAATCTAAGTTTGATGGATGAGAGAAGTAGAATCATCATATTGTCTTGTTTGATCACTCTCTTGTTATGGTATGGAGTTTGATTTGGAGCACCAGTAGCACCCACTAACACTGCACAGCTTGACAGAGGAGGCAGGCTTAAGTGCTAGCCTATGGGTGCTTAAGTGCCCACATCAGGGTGCAGAAAGTGGTGTGGGAGCCTAGGCACCCAATATTGGGTGCTTAAGCGCCTAACTTAGCGCATGCTCACGAACTCCAGAGAATAGGGAGCTTTGGCGCTAAAGCGTGGGCGCCTATGCACACGGAGCTGTTGGTATGCAACTTCTGTTTAAGAGGTCGAATTTTAGCAACGTAGGGTTTGCTTTCTGTGCGAGAGTTCTTCTATAAGTTTCTGGTGAATGAGAGAAGTGTCAGAGAGGAGGATTTCAATAATTTTGGCATGTGTTTCTCNGCATGCTCACGAACTCCAGAGAATAGGGAGCTTTGGCGCTAAAGCGTGGGCGCCTATGCACACGGAGCTGTTCGCATGCAACTTCTGTTTAAGAGGCCGAATTTTAGCAACGTAGGGTTTGCTTCCTGTGCGAGAGTTCTTCTATATGTTTCTGGTGAATGAGAGAAGTGTCAGAGAGGAGGATTTCAATAATTTTGACATGTGTTTCTTCCGTCAGATTGGAGCAGGAAGAGTTTGGAGCAACGTCTTGTAAGTTTCCTTGAGTATATTCTCAATAAACTCTCTGATTTTTTTAGTGGAAGTTTTCTGATGGTGTGACTCCGTAGTTTTTTTTTCTATTCTCTAGTTTTTCNCTCAATAAACTCTCTGATTTTTTTAGTGGAAGTTTTCTGGTGGTGTGACTCCGTGGTTTTTTTTCTATTCTCTGGTTTTTTGATGATAAATTATTGTGTCCTTTTCTGGTTAGTTTTGTTGTGCTTCTGTTTGTAGGTTTTTTCTGGTTTTCCTTGAATCTACATGATCTTATTCTGTGGTATGATTTAGATTCTAATTGAGTCTGAGCCCTCAGTGAATTTGGAAGGGCATCCTTTCAGAGAGTTCTTTTCTCAACAAAGTGGTATCAGACCAGGGTTTTATTCGAGTGGGAGCAATGGTCGAGTAAGCAAGATTTAAAGTGGAGAAGTTCAACGAGACAAAGTTNCTCAGTGAATTTGGAAGGGCATCCTTTCAGAGAGTTCTTTTCTCAACAAAGTGGTATCAGACCGCGGTTTGATTCGAGTGGGAGCAATGGTCGAGTAAGCAAGATTTAAAGTGGAGAAGTTCAATGAGACAAAGTTTGCAGTCTAGAGGATTCAAGTGAGGGATTTGCCTTATCAGAAAATGCTATGTTTGTNATATATATATATATATATATATATATTCTTCCTTTAGCATGATATTTAAAATTAACTGAAAAGTGTAAACATTTAGAGCATGTTCCAATCTTAATATTATTTTATTTCTCACTATTTTTTGTTTCTTCTTTCCAGCAGTCCACCTGATGATCACCCTGTGTTTTCATTAATGCCTGATATGATTCAATCAAAACTGCTTAATATGAAGTTGTCTTGAAGGAACCTATAGCATCAGGCAACTGCAAAAAAATTATTNCCTGTGTTTTCATTAATGCCTGATATGATTCAATCAAAACTGCTTAATATGAAGTTGTCTTGAAGGAACCTAAAGCATCAGGCAAAAAAATTATTAAAAAAAAAAAGNAACTGCTTAATATGAAGTTGTCTTGAAGGAACCTATAGCATCAGGCAACTGCAAAAAAATTATTAAAAAAAAATAACCTGCAGCAGCTTAAAGTTACAAGTAAGCCATAACATACTATGTATTAGAAACCAGAAATTTATAAAAGTCATGGAGATTGAATCAACTGGATTTATGTTCACGGAGAACAAATAAAAATCTTTTTTTTAGATTAAGCTGCAATTTCAGCCTGATTAAGATAAGCAGCATAACATTAGAAGAAAAGATTGAAATATGAATGTCTTATGCTGCTGCAATTGGAATACTTGAAAGTATTAACTTTATTGTGATAAAACACACACAGCAANATCTGCATTGGGAATTTAGAGAATACAAGCCAACACAGAACAGGAAAATAATTGGAAACAATGCACTTTAAGATTTATGAGAATAGAACAAGACAATGGCAAAATCCCCACTTGAGAGCCCTAGAATACAACGTCAATAAATGCAAGGACAACCTTCAGGAAAATCCAGAAAACTCTAAAAACTGCCTTCCATATACACAACAACCCTATTTATAACCACTAAGGCTCTGTTATTACAAGTTTGTTATCCTATAACATAAAGATCCAAATGCAATCTTAGGAACATAAACCAAGGCTTATAAACTGAAATAAAACTCTAGCTCCTGCGTCACATGATGAATTGAAGATAATTTGCATGTTTTCAACATTGCAGGCAATGGGGGTGTAATTGAGCCAAGTTGACTCATTAGTGGCTCAAGCGCGGCTCCATAAATGGCATGCAAGTTGAGGTTCGATGAGCTGACTAGCCATGCTTAAGCCAACAACGATTTGACCTTTTAACTCGTGAGCCAACTTGTTTAAAACTATATTAACAAGAAATATACTAAAATTATATTAAAATTCAAGATTTTATCTATAATTTATTAAGCATGTTTGGAAAAATTATATATATATATATATAACAAGTGATTTCGTATTATTTATCTCATAATTGTTCATTTTATTTTTTATTTTGTTATAAAATTAGATTGAATTAATATTGTTTTATTTCTTTTATAATACACAAGCTGACTCGAACTCATAGAATTAAGCTCGAGCACTCAAACCTTCATTGAATCGCATCAAACAGGTGTAGTCAGCTTCTCACTTAATCGTGGGTCCCTCATTCACCTAGTTGATCCGTTTTTCACTGTGAACCGGTACTCTTCTGTACCTTCATTCTTCTAATCCCCCTTTAAGATGATTTTTGCTTTTCACATTTTCGGCAAACATAAGAACTTTCTCCTTNCGAGATGAATGATTTAAGTTAAATCAGGAAGTACCTCAGAATGAGAATCAACAAGGACATAAATGCAGGAACATTGAAGTTGTCTCAGGTAGAGTATGTTGAGAAGATCCTCTACAGAGATGCAACATGGGAGAGGCAAAATCAATTTGTACACCCTCAAGTAGTCATTTTAAATGATCTAATGAGCAATCGTCTAACTCTGAAGCAGAGCAACCACAAATGTAGAGAATTTCATATGCATCAGCGGTTGGAAGTTTGATGTACGCGATGATTTGTACCAAACCAGATATTACATATATAGTAGGAGTGATCAACAGGTACATGGGCAATCCAAACAGACATCATTGGGAGGTGGTGAAGTGAATTCTTAGGTAGTTGAGAGGAACAATCAACAGACCACTTTACTATTTAAGTGCAGAGATCAGTCTACAGGAACTTGTAGATTTAGATTTGGCTAGAAGGAGAAGTACAATGGGGTATATATTTGCATTGGAGAACATAGCGTCGAGTTGGGTTTCCATGTTTCAGAAAATCATTGCTCTTTCAACTACGGATGTCGAATATGTTGTAATCACTGAGGCTAGTAAGGAGTTGATTTGGCTACAAAGTTTCATGATAGAATTAGGAAAGGAGCAGGTGATCCAAGAGGTTCATAATGACAATGTGAGTGTGATTCATCTTGTTAAGAATGCAACTTTTCATGCAGGACAAAACACATTCAACTGAAGCATCATTTATTCACTCGCTTCTAGCGATGAATGGTTGTCCTTGGCGAAGATACATATAGCTCAAAATCCGGCGGACATGTTGACGAATGTGGTGACTGTTAAGAAATTGAAGCTATGCTTGGCTTCAGTTGGGCTTCATGAAAGTTGAAACCCTGGGTGAATCACACCACTATACGTGACCATGAATGTGTTTCAAATGGAGGTGCAGGTACGAAGGACTAATGTTGGGTTCTATCAGTCTTCAAGTGGAAGATTGTTATGATGTGGAGCATGATTTGGAGAATCAGGAGCACCAACGAACACTGCACCGCTAGACAAATCAGTCGGTGCTTAAGCGCCCACATCAGTTGCGAACAGTGGAGTGGGTGCCTAGGCGCCTAATATTGGGCGCTTAAGCGCCCAACTTAAGTGCACCATCGCGAACTCCAAAGAACAAGGTGCTTTGGCGCCAAAGTTCGGGCGCCTATGGGCCCGGAGCGGTTGTCACGTGACTTTGTTTAAGAGGCCGAATTTCAGCGGCGTATGGTTTGCTTCTTGTGCGAGAGTTCTTCGAAAAGTTCCTAGTGAAGGAGAGAAGTGTCGGAGAGGAGGATTTCAGTGATTTCGACGTTTTTTGCTTGCATTGGATCGGAGTAAGAAGAGTTTGAAGCAAGGTCTTGTATGTTTCCTTAAGTGTGGAGAGAAAATTGAATGTGTTTTTTGTAAACTTTTTGATTTTTATAGTGAAAGTTTTTTTTTTGGTGTGGTTCCATGATTTTTTCTTGTTTTGGGGGTTTTTCTACGTTAAATTCTTGTATTCTTTTCTGGTTTGTTTTGTTGCACTTTTGTTTGTAGGTTTGTTCAGTTTTCCTTGAATTTACGTGATCATATTTTGTGGTGCGGTCTAGATTCTAATTGATTCCAAGCCCCAGTGAATTTAGAAGGGGATTCTTTCGGAGAGTTCTTTTCTCAACATTTGCCAATCCCTTCCATTGTTAGAATTTTCACCATCAGCTCTTCTGTCAACTGCATATTCTGAATTTGGTCCCTCTTCTAAGCATATCCACAATTATATGCCAAAAAATAGTTATCGTTATACACATTGTACATGAGCATAGATGATGATTCCAATATGGAATCTTCAAACTCATCAAAACTTAAGAGGCTTCTTGATGAAATTGAATTTTACTTATGAATTTTATTTTCTTGATCCGTCCAATTTCTTTGGTGGAATAGGTCTTCAATTTCTTCCTCCACCTCAAATTCTGGTTCAGTTGAATAGTCCTACAAAATTTTCCGCACCTCCTTTGCATAGGAACCAACGTAATTTAAGTACCATTGTCCAGGAAGTAGTGTGTATTTACATGCTGTCATGAATGATTTTGCAATCATATTGCCAAGGACACCCTAGAAGGAGGTGGCAAGCATCCATTGAGATGCATAGCACTTTCTTTTGAAATTTCTTTTCGTTGGAGAATTGCACCAAACATTGCTTTGTAACTTTGATTTTGTTTTCTCTTTTAAGCCGAGTTGATAAGAATGTGGATGAACATGGGTTACTAGCCAGTGCTTTTCAACCATGGTAGAGGACACCATATTTCTCAACTCCCGTTGTTAATGATAAGATTGGACACTTTGTCTTGGACGATGCATTGAGTCCTAAAAATGGGTGCCACAACCAATCTTTGTTGTAGGATTTATATACACGAATAAGACCCCATACAACAAGTAATTCTCCTTTGTCTGCATGTTTTATTTGCTCCCCAACCAAATTAGTATCTTCTTCTTCTAGTAAACCTCTTTACTGGGATTCTCCCTCTTCTACTAATGAAATGACGTGATGATTTGGACAATTAGATGCCATATGGCTAAATCATGGCATTTGAATCAACGTCTATTAACTAAATTGTTTCTCACTTTCATAATAGGTTTTCCACAAGATGGGACTGTAGATTGTTTGCTGCCTTTCCCCTTTCGGTCACATGGCGGCACCTTGGCATGACCAAATTTCTTGAAGTTGATCTATTCAGCTATTGCACCACGCAAGGGGGTGTTCCGGCCGCATTTTTGCTGTCGTTGCATCTTCAATGCAGGGTTAACAATATCACGGAGTGACCAAGAAGATTGAAACTGAACTAAATTGGCTATAGAATGCCTCAAACCACCCAAAAATTATGCAATAGTGTGTTCTTCAAGTTTGGACAGATTGCATTTCAAACCGAGATACTTTAATTCAGCTACATATACTTCTATCATTTCGTGTTGGTTAAATGACGAAGACTGACAAAAACCTCTTTAAGAGAGCGACCCAACAAAAATTTGCATTGCAATTTCTTTTTTATCTTACTACACTTAGTAATTTTGGATATTCCCTCTTTTTTCCTCGTCTACTTCAAGTTTTCCTACCAAAGAGAAGCATTCTTCCTCAACTTGATAGCAACAAGCTTCACAATTTGATGGTGGGGCAGATCTTTGAACTTGACAATTCTTTCAACAACGTGCAACCAATTAATAAACTTGTCTTGGTCTAGACATCCTTCATAACCAAGAATATCTATCATAATTCCAAGATTAGCAGCTTTGCATTGTCTGCCATTCCTTTGTGTGCGAAGGGGCTACTCATTTTCACTGGAAGAAGCTTGATGAAAAGAATTTTCATCTCCTTCTTCTAATGCCACGAAATCGTGTGCCCCTTAAGTGTTCCTATGTTTTTCAGCTCCAATGTTGCAAGTCTCTCTTGCATTTGTTGCTTTTCATGCAAAAGATCCTCCAAGAATTTTCAGCTCCAATGTGCGGAGAGAAGAGATGCACAAGAACTTTGATCTGAGACCAAATGATGTGAAGCAGCGGAAAGAAGCTGTTGAATCACAATAGAAAGAAGAAATCTGCATTGGGAATTTAGAGAATACAAGCCAACACAGAACAGGAAAATAATTGGAAACAATGCACTTTAAGATTTATGAGAATAGAACAAGACAATGGCAAAATC
>JXCR01147436.1:67463-85553 GCA_002079205.1 Phalaenopsis hybrid cultivar | reverse complement strand
GAGCTTTACTGATTCACAATTATTATAATGATTTTGAGCAGGTGATTGACATGCTTCTATTCAAAGCAATGGAGGAGCTGACAAACATAGTTGATCATGCTAAGCAGCGACACCACATAATTGGGCAGTATGTTGTTGGCCGCGACGGCCTCGTCAAGGATTTGGGCACCAAAGATCAAGGAGCTTCTGATTTCCTCAAGCGTTTCTATGAAACCAACTATTTCTAATTCCAGATCTTTATCAAACAAGTAAAGTATCTTTGTACTTCTCACATTTTGAAACAATTGCAAATAATTTTCAACTTTTAACTGATGAGATAGAATGTATTTCTTCCAAGATCATCTGAAATTATTTGCTTATAAAATTTGCAAGTTCTGATTGTGAATAAAGTATGTTGTATATCTATGATTTATGAAAGCAATCAAGCAAAGTTCCCTCAAGATAAAGACCTTAAGGCTTGCTAGAATATGATTTGGATTATTATACTGTAGAATCTGAGAATGAATGACTGATTTTATGGAGAACTTGCTTTGTTTATTTTCCTGTGAGAATGTAGATGGTGGGTTTTGTGATATTATTTGTTCTTTTTAAATATGCGTGTGTATATATATATATATATATATGGATGATTTACATACATTCCACTCAATTCCTTTGTATTTATATATCTAACACATAAAATTTCATATTTACATACATAATCACATAAAAAATGCCACTGTTACTTTTTAAAAGTGAAATACACATTTTCATGCATAGTTTATGACACTAAAGTGTGATAAATGTAAATCTAAGAGTTTAAGTTTTAGATATGTAGAACTTCTTATTTTTATAATGATTGTTTGTTTCTCAAGAGGCATGATATGTTGTCTTGTTGCTTTGAGTATTACTTTTTGCTCCTTTGGGAGTTGACTGTCAAAGGTGGGGAGGTGGATTGAGTTGAATTTGATGGTCAAGGTCGGTGATTTTAGGGTTATTGCATGTCAGAATATTCACAACAGTAGAGGGAGAATATTATTTTACCATTACATATTTCCCAACATAAGTTGAGAGCATCACATATGATACATTTCCTTTTTTTGCACAAAAGAATTAGTAATCGAAAAAATCATGAGTCTAAGAAATAGAGGAGCTCACCGCAAATATATATATATATATATATATAGTTGCTGCTACAGTAACACGAAAGTGCATATTCTTGATTTCTCATGTATGTTTTTCTACGCTTTAATTTGATAAATGTTGTTGGTTAACATTCTGCCTTTTTTTACTCCTAACATGGCCAGTTATGACGTTAAAATCTATTGTGATCCATGACTTCGACAGAAGCGTAGTGAAACAATTAGGTTAACCTTGAGATTCGAGTAAAATAGAAATATTTTATTATGGATCTTGCAACTATTAGCAGAGATCTGAAATTATTAGGGATGCCATAAAGATAAACGGAAGCTATTTTTGTGAAATTCTAAATCTTCTTGGGACCTAGGCATAGGCTTAAGAAGAACATAATATCCCTGGTTGGCAACAACCACGTAAGAGAAATTTGCACAAAAAAATCGAGTCAGGTGACACCTGAATCATAGAGGCGTGATCCTCATTAATCTTGCAAAAACACTAAAGAACTTTGAACCGCTCTTTCTTCTGTTGTGTTTTCTGCAGTGTCTGATAGAATTAGGATTTTCCTTGACTATTTTTTTTATCTCGCTGAACTAGGTTGGAGTAGCTAGTAAACTATTACTTTTGATGTTTCAATTTGATTTCTTAACACGGTTCCACGTGACAACGATACACTATACTCTTTTAAAATTGCTTATTACTTGGACATATATACTAGCGTTAAGTGGCCGCTAGCTTTGCATCGCTTTTGTGGCCATCAATTATTTTGATGATCTGGATAATATTGGTTCAGACTGGTTTGTTGCTTGCTTCGCTGGATGGGTCCTTTGTTTGCCTATGTGTGACAGTTGTGACAGCCTCGACAACCACAAATTCTTTCAATTTCCTGACTTTGATCAAATCCTCGACGAGGCTTCTAAAGTGTTTGCATTCCTTCGTGTTGTGGTCGTGGTCACGGTGATATGCACCAAATTTGTTAAGTTTTCGGGTGAAGCCTCTGATTCTCATGGACATATGCTTCTTGAAGTAATCTTTGTCTTGAATGCCTCCACTAGCTCAGCCAATGAGATCCTTAGGGGGTTCATCGATCAGAGTACCGAGGACAGTCTGTCACATTGATCACCTTTCGAACTTTCCTTATTATGCCCAGCTTTTGTAGCGTAGACGAGTAGGTGGACAGGGGTCGTCCTTTGCCCGCCAACCGTCATCTCTTCGCCCCCTTTTTTGCGATTGCACGGCATTAGCGGCCTTCTTGCCCTCCTATCAATCATGAAGGACTAACTCTTCAATGACAATATGGTCGTTGTCCATCTTCATAAATTCAGCCATTGAACTTTGCTCGCGCAGTCCCCCAAGACATATTTAAATTGTTCGCTTTTGAATCTCTGTATCAGGGTGGTTTGGGTGATTACAGATTCAAGGTTCTAGATTTCTAGCATCTCTCGCTAGTATCTTGTTATATAGGAACGAAGGGTTTCTCCCTCCTTATGTCTAACTTAGAGGAGACCGAGATTTCTTTTGTGGCTTTTCTGCACTGGTGACATGGACCATGAATAGCCTTTTGAACTCGCCAAAGGAGGGGATTACTCTCGTCAGAATAGTGTTGAACCAACAGAGGGTCGACTCTCTCAACATTGTGAGAAATAAGCGGTATTTGAACATGTCGATCTTTAGAATAACGATGCCGACTCAAAAGCGTCAACGTAGTCGGTCGGGTCAGTGAGATCTTTGTATGAGTTGAGATTGGGTGTCTTAAATTTTTAGAATGGTTCAGCATCAAAGATTTAACGGGAAAAGGCATTTCCCGAATGGTAGAGGGCTCCAGAGCTGATCCAACACTATATTGATAATGGGAGTCATCACCTTTATCTCCCACTGCCTGTGGGATCGTTGATCGTCGGACGACGGTCTGTCCCATTTGTTGTTGGCCTCTGTCTGACTATACTCATGGGGATTTTGGTTTTTTGGTTTTGCCTCCCTTAGCCAGAGCTCCTTGGAAGGCCCCACCATCTGCTCTCTCATTTGCAGCATCTATTCTTCTTTCATCTCCATTACTTGTTGACAGACTATTTCTCTCATACTATCCACCTTTGTTGTTTGGTTTCGTGCTTTTTGGACAGTTGCTCTGCCATCGTGTTGTGCTCTTCTTCTTGTTGGAGGCATGAGTTCACACTCACCGCATCTTTTAGAGTGTTAAACCCAAAGTTGTCTGGGAGTCACGCCCAAGGAATAGAGCACGTAAACAAGTGATTGTGTAAAGACTGAATTGAAAATAATAAGTGTCTAGAGTCTCTGTTCATAAAATGACCTCCTATTTATATGTATAAGAACACTTTGATTACATTATTACCTTTGAACCCTTTTCTGTGTAAAAGAATGTAGGAGCATTGTGGTAATTCACGTTATACATGAAACTAGGCTAATGAACAATTGCTAACTAAAGGTAACATGCTTATCATTCGTAAGCCTATAATTTCTCACTCGACGATCACATGCCGAATCACATGAAGATGGTGCGAAAGTTCCTCGGTAAAATATTCACATGGTCTCTTCTCATATCCAGGCTTGTTTGCTTTGTTTGTCAAACGTCAAAGCATTCTTTGTTCGACCGTCTTCTCGAGTCCCTCATTCGACCTTTATGTTGATCAGCTCACCGATTAGGCGAACAGCTTGACAAAGCATCCGTGACGATCTTCTAAATTGATTGTCTTGAATATAAATTTTAGCTTGTTGATCCGTTTCATCGCGTCTTGGACGAGGACCACACTTTGTTTGTTGGGTTCCTCGACTTTCCATCATGATTCGTGCCGCCACAATCCGGTCATACAAAGCTCGATGAATATGACTTTAAGTTAAACTTGCTCAATAAAATTGATTCTATTTTCTTTTTTATATTTCAAAGAAATTCTTCAAAATAGAAGATTTACATCTATTTCACTTAATTGTTATCTATTTTACTATATAAACTTCATTTTGTATACTATTACACCTTGTCCTTACATGAAAAGCTGTATTTCAAGTTTTAATATTTAAAACAGTGATATTTTTTATGTGACTTTAATATTTGGGTGGTATAAATGTAAAAAAGCAAAATTTAGGTTTTAGATATGTAAAAACAGAGAAATTGGGTGGTATGTATGTAAATGCCCCTACATATATTTTTGCTTTTTTAAGCATAAATTTGAACATTTTAGGCACAACAAAGCTAAAGCATTGAAATGGAAAGCTGGAGAGTTCATGATAAAGCTATAAGACAACATGATTGCTTGTTTGAAGGTTAGGAAAAGTGCTTTTAAAATGATAGTTTTTTACTTTCATGAATGCTTGCATAACTTAGGGTGATCATCACAAAAGTGTTACCAACTTTGTGTGTTCAAATGTTTCATAAATATGACTTTATTAACTTTTTTTTTTAAGTTCCACCAAAAAAAATTTTTTTTTAGCAATTAATATTTATTTTTTAACATAATATTATTAAATATCATTTATTAATATAATTATTTAATTAATTTGTCTTAAAGAATTTCCTTTTTATATGGCTAGGGTTGTGTTTGAGGCGGCGGTGCGGGGCGGTAATGCACGTGTTTTCAAAATGTTATTGTTAAAATCTGTGTTTGTCTATCAAACTTGGCTATCAGCGGTGACTGCTAGAGAACTAATGTCTAACTTTTTTAAGAGAAAAAAAATTATAATAATCATCGTAGCTTTTTGAACAACAGTTTTTTTTTATTATTATAGATTTACAACTGCTTCTTCAAACAACTACAGCTGTCCCAAACATGCCTTAAATCGTGAATGTATGATATAATTTCTCTTGATTAACTAATCACAAAGAATTTAAATAATAATGCTCTCAATTTGTAGTACTATGTCATAATGTTTTTTACATTAAATCAAATAGTTGTCATTTATAGTATGCATAAATAAAAAAACTTAATAATTGCTAGACTTGAGCAATGCATTATTTTTCTAAAAAAAATCTTAATTAATAAAAAAAATATAATTTGATTACTAATTTATTTTTAGATTATTTATTTGAATAATTTGTTCCCCTCAACTATAACAAACTAAATATACTTTATGTACATGAAGTGTACAGAGTGTAATTATATGAAAAGACACATACCAACATGAAAAATGAAAATCATAGTACTCATCAATATTCTCAGAAGGAAAGCAGCTGATTGACTTTAGAAATTTCTCCAGCTTTATATCCTCTCGGTTTTCACCAAAGCTACCTTTTAAGTGGCCCATTAGGCTGAAAAGATCCCTCCTTTTTTTTTCCTTTTCTTTTTTTTTTTGTTGGAAAACTAAGCCACTTTTCACTTTTTTAAATTTCCATTTTTAAACCTTCAGNTTTTTTTTTTTTTGGTTGGAAAACTAAGGCACTTTTCACTTTTTTAAATTTTCATTTTTTTAACCTTCAGATTGGGTATGGCCAATTGTATAAATACAAATGACATAAGATATATATATATTGATTGAAAGAGCAACTCGTGGCTCCTACGCGTTAATGATAATAGAGATAGTACAATTTTAGGAGGAAATGAGAATCCCTGCTAAAAAGCAAAAAGATACATTGAAACCTAAGAGTTCTTCCGTCCAAAAAAGGAAGTAGAATAAGTTTATATATATATATATATATATGAATTTTTTTTCTAACAATTGTCATTGTTTATAAAGCTAATGACATATATATTTCATTTTTTTTATTTTCTTTGTATATATTGTAGATTAAAATCCGAATAAATCATCAAAATAATCTGAACTATTTACGTGGGATTGTTTTAGTTTGAGAGTTTATAGATGTGTCAAATTAGTACATAAATTTTTATAATTGAGGTTGAAATTGTCCCCATAAAGAACTATTAAAGTATAATTTTAAATAATCAAAGATTATTTTGTCACTTCTATGAACTCTCAAACTAAAAAGGCTCCATGAAAATACTTGTGGATTATTTTGATACTTAATTACTAATTAAAATACAGAAATTTCAAATTAATTAAATGATGAAATTAATCATTGTGATGATTTCCCATTGAGTAAATCAATTTGTTTTGATGCATCACCATCTCACCATTAATTATCCCCATATATGTCACATGCATGCATCCACATATATTTGAATAATTAATGTAGCATTGAACCAACACCTCTTTCTCTCTCNTATATATATATATATATATATATATATATATATATATATATATATGAATTTTTTTTCTAACAATTGTCATTGTTTATAAGACATATATATTTCATTTTTTTTATTTTCTTTGTAAATGCTGTAGATTAAAATCCGAATAAATCATCAAAATAATCTTAACTATTTACATGGGATTGTTTTAGTTTGAGAGTTTATAGATGTGTCAAATTAGTGCATAAATTTTTATAATTGAGGTTGAAATAGTCCCCATAAAGAACTATTAAAGTACCATGAAAATACTTGTGGATTATTTTGATACTTAATTACTAATTAAAATACATAAATTTAAAATTAATTAAATGATGAAATTAATCATTGTGATGATTTCCCATTGAGTAAATCAATTTGTTATGATGCATCACCATCTCACCATTAATTATCCCCATATATGTCACATGCATACATCCACATATATTTGAATAATTAATGTAGCATTGAACCAACACCTCTTTTCTCTCTCTTCCTCTCCCCGTCTTTATGATATTCAGTCAAAGAAAGAGAGAGATCCAAGCCTGGCTTGCTGAGCAGTGGGTCACATGTGGATAGGGATAGGTCATGTGATATGTACAGTACAAGGCTGGCGAAGATTGGCTTAGAGTATTCAGGCAACTTGTCATATGTGGAATAGAATCTTCCATTATTATTAATGTTAACATTAAATAATTCCTAGCATCCAACTCTTCCTATCCTTGAACTAATACCCAACATGTATTATATATATATATATTTCTCAAATTTATTTCTTTATACTCCTTTCCAAATACACTTTATTACATTTTCTCATTGCAAGCACATGTACAAAAAAAAATATTTTACTTTTATTTTTATTTCAACATATAATAATAATAATAATAATAATAATATCAACAACAACAATAATAATAATAGATTGTGTGTATGAGAGCACATGCTATTTTCTTTCTTGAGATATATGAGTAATTTGAAGGAACATATTCAGTTGTAAGGTCTTGCTATTTTAGTATCAAATCAGGTTTGCAGGTCGAGTTTAGGTCTGACCCAATGGATCCCTCCTAAAACTGCTTGATCTTGACCCAACTCAATCATTAAATGTGCTAGAATGTTTAACCTGAACACGACCGGTAATCGAAATTTGATCCTTATAACCCATTTGACATAAGACATAATAGTTATTCGGGTCTATTTCAAATCAATCCGGGATCAAACTTTTATAAACTAGAACCCACTCAAAAAAAATAAATAAATCAGCACTCTTCTAAGATGCCTTGANACATGTACAAAAAAAAATATTTTACTTTTATTTTTATTTCAACATATAATAATAATAATAATAATAATAATAATAATAATAATAATAATAATAATAATATCAACAACAACAACAACAATAATAATAATAGATGTGTGTGTATGAGAGCACATGCTATTTTCTTTCTTGAGATATATGAGTAATTTGAAGGAACATATTCAGTTGTAAGGTCTTGCTATTTTAGTATCAAATCAGGTTTGCAGGTCGAGTTTAGGTCTGACCCAATGGATCCCTCCTAAAACTGCTTGATCTTGACCCAACTCAATCATTAAATGTGCTAGAATGTTTAACCTGAACACGACTAGCCTTCAACCCGGTAATCGAAATTCGATCCTTATAACCCATTTCACATAAGACATAATAGTTATTCGGGTCTATTTCAAGTCAATCCAAAATCAAACTTGTTTATAAACTAGAACCCGTCTCAAAAAAAATAAATCAGCACTCTTCTAAGATGCCTTGATGCATATGCCACATTTGATGTACTATATTAGTATGGTAGGAAGTCCTAGCCTTATATTATTTATATAAATAAACCTATGATCTGACCTGCATATTTGGGTACCTGTGAAGCATGGAAAACACCAAGCCGACCTCAAGACTAGCCTATATTCAGTATAGCTTTTTTGGTTGATTTGACTACAACAGCTGATACGCAAGGACTGCTACAACTAGGAAAAACATAATAATAATAATAATATATCATTTGAATTTTATTTAATTAATATTTTAATTTTTCCTTAAAATTAATAAAAAAATAGTCCTCTCGGAATCGCAAAATTAAATTTTTATGTGGGGTATATTGCAAAATTATAATGTAGGGAAGAAGTCACGCAGAAATNAAATATAATAAAAACATAATAATAATAATAATAATAATAATAATATATCATTTGAATTTTATTTAATTAATATTTTAAGTTTTACTTAAAATTAATAAAAAAATAGTCCTCTGGGAATCGCAAAATTAAATTTTTATTTGGGGTATATTGCAAAATTATAATGTAGGGAAGAAGTGACGCAGAAACAATTCACAAATCCCAAGCAAGCATCTTCTCTGATGAGCGAAGCTAATGCCCCATCTTTCAAAGAAATATATACTATTTCTTCCTTAGAAGCATTTAATTATGAGGAGTAAATGAGGAATGTTTGTTTTTAGATTTGAATATTTGTTTATATGTGGAAGGAAAAGGCCTTGAACCCCACCAAGAGGGCAAATGACAGAAATGTGCAGTAAAAATAATAATATTGCATANATACTATTTCTTCCTTAGAAGCATTTAATTATGAGGAGTAAATGAGGAATGTTTGTTTTTAGATTTGAATATTTGTTTATATGTGGAAGGAAAAGGCCTTGAACCCCACCAAGAGGGCAAATGACAGAAATGTGCAGTAAAAATAATAATATTGCATAAAAAAGTGCTTTCTAGCAGAGGAAAATAAATTATTCTTTATGTAATTTTTTTATTGTTAGTTCTCTTACAATGCCATGCAAGTCACGGGCTTGCCTTGAAACTGCAAATAGAAATTAAATTTATTCAGAATGGCAGATAATAGAAATATTAATGCATGAAATTTTTGTTATATATATATATTTATAATTAAAAATTAATTTTTTTTTATATTTTCGTTTTTTGTTTATTTAAGAAATTAAATGAAAAATAAAATTTTGGCATTTTAAACATGTATTTCACTGTATTTGATTTTCCTCAATCAAGCCATTCATGCATTTCTAAATTCTAAAATACATGAATTAAGATCTATCACTTAATTTCATCTCTAAAATGCATTTATTTCTGGAAAAATATCAACTAAATCCTTTTTAATTCAACTAAAAACATCCATTAAAAAGATTCTCTAAGCATGCACAGACCTTGCATGTGGTTCATATTCTGCCTGACAATTAAAAAAAAATTAGTTTCAGAAATCCAACATTTTTCAAAAAATAATCTAGAAAAATTTAGGTACATGCCACTCAATTCATTTGCATTTGCATATACAACACCTAAATTATAATTTTTGGATATATGATTGTACGTATAAAAATATATGTCAGCACGAATCTCATAGTAGGTGGGCAACACTGGAAGAATATGCAGACGATTAAGCGTAGCCTTTCATAATTGTTCCTGGATGAATGTTGGCGAGGGATGCATCTTGTTCGAACGATCTTCAGAAGGCGTCAGGAGAAACTCCATCGGGGCGATAATTAGCCTTCAGAACGATCCACAGGTAGCACTCTTTTGGACTAAATATCGATCGTATCAAAGCTTATTAGGAGATTGACAACCTTCATCAATCAAATCAGCCTTCAGTCCTATTATATGCAAATAACTTAATAATCACAAAAAAAAACTCCTCTTCAAAGTTAATAATAAGAAGCTAAAATGTACTTTTGAAATTTTGAGACATATTCTTATAAATAGAGGTTAATATTATGAATAAAAGATCGTTTGGGGTAGCTCATTTGGTGTGGTGGTGTTTTCAAAATGCATTTGAACTGTTTGGGTAAATTGAGTTTTGACAGCTTATGCGTTTTCAAAACTTTGAAAATAATATTTTCATATTGCATGGATCTAGATGTGGTGCTAACTTTCTGGTCTGACTTTTTTAAAAAAATAAAAATTTATAGTAAGCGCAATATGTTGAGCTGCCCTACACAGACCCAAACACATACACACTCTCTCTACTGCGACTCTCTCTCTCTCTCTCCTCTAATTATTTCCCAGCAGAACTTTTCATTTCTTGGTGTGTAGCCTCGGTTATTTTATTTATCTGATAGATTATATGCGTAAAGATGCCACCTTTTACTTTCATCTCCCAGGCCAGAACTCTAGAGAGTTACTCACTGTAAAAGTAACTGGTACTGGAAATTTAACACATTGCATCAGTAATAGTACATTTAATGTTTTATTGGTTAAATCTGTAAATATCTATATAAATACAAAGCAGAAAGAGATCAGGGAGAGAGAGAGAGAGAGTACTTTAGAACATCTGAAGAAGAAGTCACTCACTACAGTGTGCAGTGAAGCAATGGCGCCATTCTTAGTTGATAGATGTGAGGAGACGACAGTCTCGGAAGAGTCTCATAAGTCATCTCCTGCTCCATTTCTCACCAAAACCTACCAACTTGTTGATGATCCTTCTACAGACCACATTGTTTCATGGGGAGAAGAAACCTCCACCTTTGTGGTGTGGAGACCTCCTGAATTTTCAAGAGATCTCCTCCCCAATTATTTCAAGCACAATAACTTCTCCAGCTTCGTAAGGCAACTCAACACCTATGTATGTATTCATTCCACTCGCCTTTTCGATCTCCTTCTGTAATCTTTTTGTTCTTTTTGAGTTTTGTTTAAGGAGAAGCTTGTTTCTCTGTTTTTAGCTCCCCGCTGAAATGTTTATGAGTTTCTGAACTAGTTTCTTTGAGAAACTTGATCCAAAGTTCGAATCTTTTTGTGTTTTTTTCTGAAGCTGCATCACTTCATGTTGTTCAAATCAAGGAAGAAAATGTTTGTTCTGAGTGATTTTTCTCTCCCATTCATTGCCTGAAATGAGAAAGTCCTTGTTTTTTCTGCGTTTTAAAGTGTGGCTTTTTTGTTTCTGCAGGGTTTCAGGAAAATAGTTGCAGATAGGTGGGAGTTTGCTAATGAGTTCTTCAGGAAAGGAGAGAAGCATTTACTTTCTGAGATTCACAGAAGAAAAACTCCTCAAATCCCTCAACCATATCACCCTCATCAACAATACATCAACTCACCAACAGCATTTCACTGTCAGGAAGAACTGATGTGCAGCTGGATCGAACCTCCATTGCCACCGCCAAATAATGATTCTGAAAGCTTCATTTCAGCACTTTCTGAGGACAATGAGAGACTGAGGAGGAACAACTCTTATCTTTTATCAGAACTCTCCCACATGAAGAAGCTCTACAATGAAATTATCTACTTTGTTCAGAATCATGTCAGCCAAAAGCCTTGCAGAATTGTAGAGATCGATCATTGTGCTCATCCCGCAACATCTGAATCAGAGCTGCATTTTTCTGAAAATTTTGGATCTGTTGAGGGCTCATTGAAACTGAATGAAGACTTTAANAGGCAGGGGCTGAAACATAATATTGGTTTTGTTTTTTAATATATTTGTTCTCTTCTGTCTTGTACTGCTTTGTATTTATTTGCTTTTAGATTCTGTACTGATCATTGGTTATATAATATAAATATTACATCAAGCCCCGGATTATATTACTATTTAAATGAACTGCTATATTCAGAGAATTACATTTATGTACATATTAAAACATCTTTCACTTAGTGGGACCAATAAGTTTGCTACATTGTAATAGCCTGATTAGTCAATTGTTTCATGATTGGGAAATTTAGATACATGCCTCAAAACTTCTTTGTATTTATATATCTAATGCCTAAAACATAATATTTACATTTATAATATGTTGGTGTTATGAATGTATACATGAAAATGTGTAGTTCTGCGTAAATGTAAATATGAAAGTTTAAGTGCTTGTTAGATATGTAAATATGCAAAAATTGTGTAGTATGTATGTAAATGCCCGTTCATGATTTTAAATTTATCAAATAAAAAAATTATGGAACAAGTTTATGCGGGCGCCCAGTTCACGATCCTGCCTTCCACTCCATGCGCCAATAACGAAAGCTCACACTCCCGCTCTTGTTCCCGAAAGGTCGCGACTGCGACCTGCAGTTTCCGCTCCCGCCTTTCTTTTGTGTGAAACGAAGCATCTCTTCGCTCCCTCCTATTCGCAATAAAAGACTTCGAATGGATCCTAGAAAAATAGGAGTCACAGTGTGAGTTCTTCGGTTTCTTCGGGATAGAGGAAGGTTTCCTCGGGTTAGAGGAAGGAAGGTGCAAGACGTAGTTTCTTGCGGTGAAGGAAGAAGAAAGAATAAGAAAATTGTTCTCCCTTGGCTTCTTTTCGGTGACTTGTGGCATAAGAGAAATTGGTTTTTATTTCTCTCGTAAGTTTGTCTTCTTTGATGTATCTCGGTGTAGAGTTTCTTCGGTATATCTCAGTGTAGGAAGAGAAGAACAGAGAGAGAAGAAGAGAGAGCAATGAAGTGAGAGATTCCTCTTGTAAGTCGAGGTGATCGATTGGTGTAAATTCCTCAAGTAATGAAATCCTCTGCAATTCCGTGGATGTAGGCAATTTGCCGAACCACGTAAATCTATGTTCTTTTCTGGTGTGATTTTTCTAGTTCTATTTTTCACTTCGTCGGTCGTTCTCCTATTTGCTTTATACCACATCAACTGGTGTGTATCTAGATCTCGCAACAACATTAAGAAATAAAAAATACATGATTTAATCAATAACAAGTATGAAATGGTATATATCAAAATAAAATAATTTAAACTTTCAAAATGCGAATTTGGATGTAAATTCTGCCTGGGAAGGGAGACCAAACAGCCCCCGTAAAGGTATTTGCTGGCCGCACTTGATCTATGCCATGGAAAAGCTGGCTTTATCTTCTCCAGCTGTGCATTAGAATACAGAAGAATGTCTTTTCTACTGTATTGCTTCTTCTGCTGCTAATGCGTTTTAAGATAAAAGTATTGGTGGTTTTTGACAGTTTCAGGTGTTTTTAAGATATATTTTTTGACCGTTTTTCATTTTTAAAATATTTAAATTAGTATTGAATTCTACAGCAAATATGTTTTTTATCTGTTTAAATACAGATTATTTATTCAAATTCTTTTGTCATATGTGTTTTAGAGGTTTTTTTGTCGTTTTGATAGTCTTAGCTTGGCTTTAATTACTTGTACCAATCTTGATTGTTTCCACCGTTTTGACGAGGACTTTTCAAAAAGAAAAAGAATTACATAAATACCATATTTGTAAGTATTTACATATCTAATGCTTAAACCATTTTATTTATATTTATAGCGCTTTGGTGTTATAACTTAAACATCAAAGAATGCATTTCAGTCTTAAAAAAGTTAGGAGTGATGTTGATGATTTAAGGGATATGTTTGTAAATGTGAAAGTATAGGTGTTAAATATGTCAATACATAAAAAAATGTGGAGAAGTTTTGAATAGATCAAATAAAAGCTTTCTGAATTGCTGAAACTGACATTTTCTGAAAAAAAAAAACAGAAATTATGATTGGTTCCAACACTCTAATTTGCAGATACAAATGATGTGTAAGTAATAATTTTTTTAATCTTATTATTTTGTTAAATTTTTAATGAAAAAATAATATCCTTGTAATTATAACAGAGCTCAATCGGATCTTCATAAAAAATAACATTAATATCCTTTGAAATTAGTAAAATGGGAATTAAATATATTCTGATTTTATTATTTTGTGCATAAAATAATTAATTGGAGAGGTTTTTGATAATAAGAGAAGACTTTTCTTGAGCCAAAATTGATTTTTTCGTCCTCCTAACATAAAAATCATTTGGGTGCTTAATTTATAAATGTCAATGTTTCAGTTGGTTTGTATGTAATTATCCCTTTTTCTTTTTGTGTTTTGTCTTATTTATTTCACTCTCTTGAACATTAATTTTTTTGAAAATTTACATGCCTCGCACACAATTCTTATGCATTTTCAGATACATAGCACTAATTTAGTGTTTTAAACCGAGAGGATCCAAATCAGCTTGGTGTGTCGTGCCCAAGAAATGAAGTGTTGGGCTGAGGGAATGAGATTGAGAGAGGGAGAGAGAAGGAAGAGAGAGGAAGACTTCCCTTGGCGAGGTGGCCGAGCGAGAGAGCTTGGTCAATTGATTACTAGATTGTCTCAAGCCACGTAGACCATTTTTTAGTATACATATTAAGTTCCCAATTTTTTTTTACTTATTGATAGTGACAATTATAATAAGAACAAGGAAATTTATAAATCAAGCAAGCCTTGAAAACATAACTTGCTAATGATACTCCTTATTAGGCGCGTTTCCAGCTTGGTTTCAGGTTGGATGGTTGAGAAGAGTCTCAACGGTTGTAGTTTTGCGGTTGAGATTGAGAGTTGTAAAGTGTAATGGTGTGTTGAGCTGCAGGCTCATCTTTATCATTCCTCTGCAAGCTGATAGCACGTTCACATATAGTGAAAGTGTATTGGGGCTTATGAAATATTGGCGTTTGTAATGCTTTGGCGAATATGTCAACAAATTGGTCTTCAATTGGAATGCATGCAAGAGAGATTTACTTGGAGAGAATATAGTCGTGAAGGAAGTGGCCATCACCCTATATCTATTTGTAAGAATTGTTCTGTAAGGTAAGGAGATCTTTCTCTAGAGGAAGACCGAGTGTGAGAGTGACTTTGATGTATCAAAGTAGCCGCTTGAGCTATTGGTAATGAATCCAGAGTAGATTGTGGAGATGCTGAGAAAAAAGTATTGACAGAAAACTAAATGTCCAGTATTGCTGTTGTGAGATATTGTAGTGATCCAACGAGCTGATTTTGTGCTCTTCCGATCATTTGATTTTAACACAAGCTGAAAATGAAGACAAAGTCACTCTTCCAGCCATTTCGAACACGAGTCAATTTCAATATATATAAACGACCCGAACACGAACACATGTTCAACTAGCTCAAGCTCGGCTTGTTTACATCCCGGCTTACAACCAAACATATCACAATTGACCAAGCTATAAACTAAAATCTTCAAATTATCCAAAGTTACAATGAATAAGAAACAAACAACAGATCCAAGTACAAGAAAAAATTCACGTGATCATGGATGCTCTGCTGCAACACGAGAATCATAATATGTAGTGAGAACTTCGCCATAATCTCCTTTAGGGTCATCGTCATCCAAGTAATCTGATCTAGCATTGAGAGTTAGCATGTGGCATACGAGCCAAAACAGAGCGGCATCGAGGGCCAAGAAAGCGGCGCCGCCGAAGAGTCCGGTCTTAGCGGTCGGGCACTCATAGTCCGCGGTATAATGCCGGTTTCGGGTTCGATGAAGTCCTTCGGTGATCGTCACCCACATCATCATGGCTCCGGCGAACAGAGTTACCAGCCTGGTCTCACCAAATCAACACATTGTAACATCAGCAGTGCTTAGTAGTAACTTGAGCTTGTTTCCATTGAAGTTTATGAAATTGTTCTAAAAAAGCAACAATTATAATGCAAGTATTTTACGGATATTTACATAAACATATACTTAGATTTAGTGGGTATGTATGTATGTAAATTGAAAATATATCATCATTTTAATTTTTAAAAAATAAAATGCACCTTTTCATGCATAAATAAGCTTATAAAAGTTGAAATTTTAGTGTTAAGAATGTAAATACATAAGAATAGAGTGGCATGCAAGTAAATAACTATCAACAAAATGGCAAAGCAAGTTTTAAAATAAATAAAAAATGAATTGTGAAAGCAATAAATAGTTAAATACGTACGTTGCGACGAGGAAAAATACACGCATAGTCATGCTATGGAAAAGTGCACTTTTGGGTACGGATTGGCCTTTATAAGGGAAGAACACAGCAAGCAGGCCTAGAGCAGCACTTGTCAAAAGAGCTAACACAGATAAGCCTCCCAAAGCAACGGTTGGATCTTTTGGAAATTTGCACAAAATATAATCTTTCATAGGAACTGGAGTCCCCTGAGCAGGCTGTCGTAAATAAAAAAATAATTAAGAGGTATAAACGTCAAAGAAGTAAAATAATAGTAAAAGGTTTAAAAAAAGATTTACATAAATACCAATACTTAAAGTTAAGTTTTATGTATGAAAATATACATTTCATTTTTTTAAAATTAAAAATGGTTGTATTTTTGAAGAGATATGAAAGACTTGGGCGGTACAAATGTAAGAAATAAAAATTAGGTGCTAGATATGTAAATACATAAGGATTGAGTGGTATGTGTGTGAATGCTTCCATTAATCAAACCAAGGTTTTAGTTTTCTCGGATGTGTTCTTGAAAGAAGAATCATGCAGTCTTCAATTGGAAGTGTTGATTAGTAATGGGACTGATTATAATTCAGATTAATATGTTATTATAAAAATTCCGAAAACAGTGTTAGGCTTCATACAAACTGAAATTATGCAATATGGAAATTTACATACATACCACGCATTTCTCATGCATTTACATATCTAACAGCTAAAATTTGATATAAAACCTTGGTACGGTGATAGTGATATTTTGGATGTGATGTTAAAGGCTTGGTGTTATGTATGTACATATGAAAGTTTAGACGTTAGATATGTAAATATATAAGAATTGTGTGGTATGTATGTAAATGCCCCTATATATTAATATAAAAATACAATAACATTGGCCCGATACTAAAAAAAAATTAAAAATAATAAAAAAGTAAGTAAACGGAAATTTCTTTTGGGGATGGATGAGATTTGAATATGAGATCTTTTCAACGTACAAGGAAATGGTCAACTATCAGTCTACATCTAATTATTTATAATATAGAGAGAAAACAAACTCACAAATAATCATGCATACGGAAACAAATAAATGGATCTAACGGCGAAGATAGCGCCTCAACAATGAGAAAATATTACGTTCAGAGTACGTACTATGTAGATTTTAATAATACAGCGTCATTTGTAAAGTAACGGGATCGGTTTTTTGAGAATTAAAAATAATGAAAAATACTATTTTTTCATGTGACCCAGCTCGAAGACCACTCGATGGTATTCTAATGATATTATAATAGTATTCTGGTTGTATTAATATGGTATTTTGGTGATTTTTTGTGATATTTTTGTAGTATTATGGTGATAGTATGGTGGTATTCTAGTGGCATTATGGTCGTATTTTGATGGTGGCCTGAAAATCATGCATTGGTATTCTGATGATAATATGGTGGTATTCCGATAATATTTTGGTGATACTATGATGATATTCTTATAGTATTTTGGTGATATAATAGTATTATAGTGATATTATGATAATATTCTGAAGATATTCTGGTGGTATTCTTCTGATATTATGATGGTATTTTGGCAGAATGCATGTGGTATTCTGGTAATATTATTATGACATTTTGGTGTTATTCGTATAATATTTTAGTGATATTTCGGTGGTATTTTGCCTAGAATACTACTAGAATATCATCATCATATCACAAGAATATCACAAAAATATCACCTAAATATCCTAGAATACAATCAAAATGCCACCAAAACATCACCAAAATATCAACCGAATATCACAATAATATCACTAAAATACCATTAGAATATCAGCAGAATAACACCTAAAAATAATTAGAATACCACTAGAATAAATCAAATCATCATAATACTACCGAGCGGTCTTCAGGCCGGGTAGTTTTTGCCATAAATTTTTAATTCACAAAAATCCTATCTCATCACCTTAAAAATAACGCTATTTCATTGAAGTCCGCGTACTCTAACCGTAGTATTTTCTCTAGAAGACAGATGATTATATACTATTTATATGTATGGAGCCCACTTGGTCTACCACATGCACTTGAATATATGCATGGCATGCCTGCAAAGAAGTTTTATTTTA
>JXCR01147436.1:4094-66941 GCA_002079205.1 Phalaenopsis hybrid cultivar | reverse complement strand
CTTACAGATTAAATATTTATGAATAAAAATAATTTTTTAAAAAAGGATGATTGTGATATTTTGAAAATTTTGGGTCACATAAATGTAAAAAATAAAGTTGAGATGCTGGATTATGTACATGTCAAATGAATGTGACATGAAAGTCGGCAAAGTTTATCTGATAAATTTAAAAATTAATGATTCAATCTATGATATTATCTTTTTGTTATAATAGAAATGAGGATTATCTTAAATTAATTTAAGAGATGTAATAATTAAAATTACAAGGCTTAATATTAAAATTGACTTTAATTTAAAAGTTCAAGTGCCGTTTGAAATAATAAAATATTCAATGAATTATTTAATAATTATAATAATTAAATTTATATAAATTAATGAGTCATATTTATTTTTAAAAATAAATGTTTTTAATTTGGGGAATTTACATACATAACATATCAATATTTCACTATAATTATCCCGATAATAGGTTTTTACTTTTGTCCCCCTAAGAACTTTAAATATTACAAAATAACCACCAAAACGGCCATAATATTTCATTTCCAACTACCCAAAACCTTCAATCCCTTCTCTCTCTCCCTCCATGCCAGCTTCGTCTGCCTCTGTCATTTTGATTGTTGACATTTTAAACTTTGATTTTTGTCATGATTCTTCATTTCAGCATTGACTATGCCTATTGGGGCAAAACATTATTAAGTTGAATGTAATGAAATGGCCTATGTTTGAGTAGGTATCATCTTCCATGTCCGCTTGAGAGCTGGTGCATGGCAAGCTAAGTGGATGTTAATTTAAAGATTATTACTTTTAGTTTGATGGTTTTGAGGATTAACAAAATGTTCTCTTAAAACTCTTTTCCATGAATGATAATGTAATAAGTATTTATTTATGTCACGGCTATCTTAAAGCAATCAAGACACATATTGCTTTGATGAAGGTAAGACATACATGTTTTTATGATTGTATTTCACTGTCTCGATGAAGGTAAATTCAAATTCACAATGTCATATGGTGATAAGATAGTTGAGTATTGTTGTTTAAGTCCTGATAGTACTAGAAGATGCACATATGATTGATAAATATATCAATTGGCAGTTAACAAGCAAAATGCCTAATGATATAACTTTAGAGGTTGGCTCTCAGTTTAAAAGTTCGATGAGTTTGAGACAATTTATTCAGATGCCGACCATTTCTAAGAATTTTGGAATGATTTTTAAGGCTAATGATAGAGAAAGAGTTATCACAATATGTTCTTATAATGGTTATCCATGTATAATGAGAGTTTCAGTTTGTGCGGATGGACAAACATTTAAAATATGAACACATTTGTGCCCACGTGTGAACAGTGCTGGTAACAAACAAGCAATATCCATCTCAATAAAATAGAAGTTATAGTAAAAACTTATCCAAATATTCCTCCAAAATAAATCAATTCTGTTTTAGAAAATAATAAAATTTTCTATTTGTTTTTCAAAAATTCATGTGGCGCCAAGCTGTTTTTTATCCTGATATGTTAAAATGCAGTTTTAGAAAAGATATATATTTATAGACAAGATATATATATTTATAATTCTTATCAAAGCTTTCTAGAAAATTGTTATCACTTTTTCAAAAAATTACAGCCACCCAAAGCCAAGGAGTTTATAAAAATATAATATCTAAAATTTAATATTAAAAATAAATAAATAGCTAGATCAATTTTTCAATGAGAATATTCTATTGAAAATTTGCATCCACATAACTATCTAATATCTAAAATTTAATTTTAAAGTTATGAAGGAAAATATATTCAAAAATAATTTTGATATTTTCTTATGTGATGTGAAAATATAAAACATAAAATTCAGGTGCTAGAAGTCTAAATACATAAGAATTGTGGGGTATGTATATAATTGTCACATAAACCAAGACAAGGTCATATAATAAATTTAAAAAGTAATGACTTCATCTATGATAATAACTTTTTTATCATAATAGNCCCAAAGCCAAGAATTTTATAAAAATATAATATTAAAAATAAATAAATAGCTAGGTCAATTTTTCAATGAGAACATTCTATTGAAAATTTGCATCCACATAAATATCTAATATCTAAAATTTAATTTTAAAGTTATGAAGGAAAATATATTAAAAAATAATTGTGATATTTTTTTATGTGATGTGAAAATATAAAACATAAAATTCAGGTGCTAGAAGTCTAAATACATAAGAATTGTGTGGTATGTATATAATTGTCACAAAAACCAAGACAAGGTCATATAATAAATTTAAAAAGTAATGACTTTATCTATGATAATAACTTTTTTATCATAATAAAAAAGAGGATAATCTTTAATTTATGAGATATAATAATTAAACTTACATGACTTAATATTAAAATTGAATTTAATTTAAACGTTCAATAGAATAATAAAATATTCAATGAATTGCCCAATAATTAATAAAAATTAAATTTAGATAATTGATAAAATCATACACACACACACACACGCACACACACACGCTAAAAATAGAATATTTAGTGTATATATTGGGCTTAGGACCGGTCCTCTCACTGGTTGATACTTTACTTTGATTTTTGATGGTGTTTTAAATTTGAATTTTGCCTCGATTCTTCCTTTCACTGTTTAGGGTTAACCATTGTTAAGTTGAATGCAATGAAATTACTTATCTTAGATTAGGAATCATCCTCCATGTCCAATTGGTCCAATTGAGAGCTGGTTTATGGGAAGCTAAGTAAAGTAGATGTTAAGTTATAGATTATGATTTTTAGTTTGATGGTTTTAAGGATTAATAAACTGTTCTCTCAAACTCTTTTTTGATGAATGATAATGTAATTAGTTTTTATTTGTCATCGTTATCCTAAACTACTAAGACCCATGTTGCTCCAATGAACATTAGACTATTTTCTTCATGATTGTATCTTTTTATCTCCATGTAGGTAATTTGAAAATCACAATGTCACATGGTGATGAAATAGTTGAGTATTATCATTCAAGCTCTGATAGTACTGGAATATGCACATATGAGTTTGATGAATAAATCGATGAGCAATTAAAGAGCAAAATGTCTAATGATATATCTTTAAAAGTTGGCTCTCCTTTTGAAGATTCGATAAGTTAGAGATAATTTATTTGGACAGTAGTCATTTCTGAGAATTTTGGGAAGAATTCTAAGGCTAGTAATAGAAAAAGAGTTATCTGACCTATCACACGAGGACTACTGTACATAAGCTCTCCATGTTTCTTTTTAAAATTTGTTTGTCTATTTTCGTTGTATATCCCGTCTTTTCTGATTCATTTCATCTTCGGATAATTTATATGATTCAAGATGAAGATTTATTTGGAAAGAGAAATTATACGACAATGACATATAAATAGACAAGCTGGTGTTTCTCAGTTTAAAAAACAAAAAACAAAAAATATGCCCTTTCATTTTAGATGTGTTATACTTGCTGCTTGNAACTCTTTTTTGATGAATGATAATGTAATTAGTTTTTATTTGTCATCGTTATCCTAAACTACTAAGACCCATATTGCTCCAATGAACATTAGACTATTTTTTTCATGATTGTATCTTTTTATCTCCATGTAGGTAATTTGAAACTCACAATGTCACATGGTGATGAAATAGTTGAGTATTATCATTCAAGCTCTGATAGTAATGGCATATGCACAAATGAGTTTGATGAATAAATCAATGAGCAATTAAAGAGCAAAATGTCTAATGATATATCTTTAAAGGTTGGCTCTCCTATAGAAGATTCGATAAGTTAGAGATAAGTTAGAGTAATAGAAAAAGAGTTATCTGACCTATCACACGAGGACTACTGTACATAAGCTCTCCATGTTTCTTTTTAAAATTTGTTTGTCTATTTTCGTTGTATATCCCGTCTTTTCTGATTCATTTCATCTTCGGACAATTTATATGATTCAAGAAGAAGATTTACTTGGAAAGAGAAATTATACGACAATGACATATAAATAGACAAGCTGGTGTTTCTGAGTTTAAAAAACAAAAAACAAAAAACATGCCTTTTCATTTTAGATGTGTTATACTTGCTACATTTATTAGATTTTAAGCTAATTGTAGGTTTATCATTAATATTCTTTAAATTTTGTTAATATAATTGCAACAAATATTTTTTCTTATCCATAGTGAGTTGCATAAATAAGTAGTCTTATTTTATTGCTACAAAGACTCTTACTTAATCACTTGTATCTCTTATTTTCAATATTTATTATTCTTATAATTTATGTGTTAAACTTCTTTATTGCAATTTTATAATTATTTATAAACACTTGTGGGCATATTACAGGTATATTCATGTATTTTTATTATAATGAATGAAATATATATGATATTATAATATTATTATGCCAGTATTAAATCATTTTTTATGTTTAGCCGGACCAAAGGATTCTCAGAATAATAAATAGATTTTCATGGAATNAACTTCTTTATTGCAATTTTATAATTATTTATAAACACTTGTGGGCATATTACAGGTATATTCATGTATTTTGATTATAATGAGTGAAATATATATGATATTATAATATTATTATGCCAGTATTAAATCATTTTTTATATTTAGCCGGACCGAAGGATTCTCAGAATAATAAATAGATTTTCATGGAATTTGTGTATNTATATATATATATATATATATATATATATATATATATATATATATATATATATATATATATATAAACACGCTTGATGTGATAACATATAAATATTTCAAGTTCATCATATTCACTATCATAAGTATATGATACTCCTTTTGCAGATTTTGTTATGCATAGAATAAGTTATCCCTTTTTTTTATTGCTCACACTATATATTTTATTTCGTTTGTCATTTATGCTTCAATAACCAATAGTTATTTACTGAGTTTCATTTCNGTGATAACATATAAATATTTCAAGTTCATCATATTCACTATCATAAGTATATGATACTCCTTTTGCAGATTTGTTATGCATAGAATAAATTATCCCTTTTTTTTATTGTTCACACTATATATTTTATTTAGTTTGTCTTTATGCTTCAATAACCAATAGTTATTTACTGAGTTTCATTTGTAGATCTCACCAATTAATATTTTTATTAGCAGATTTCATTCACCCATTTGTATGACCAACCGCATAAGATTAGAATTTCTAATTCTAGATTTCTATTTGGTATTTAAACATTTGCTTTAGTTATTATTTTTGACTGTTTGGGTTTTTGAGTAGTGTTTCTCTTTTATCATTTCAATTTGCTTCAGTCTGCTTTCTTCTTTTTTCTTTAGTTGTATCAGTTGGACTGTTGTTTACATAATAAAATTTATATTTTATTATCTATTTTTGTAGTTACTTGCGTACAATCCTTCTTTTAAGAATACAAAAGACTTTCAATTCATTTCATCACGATATGCGTTGCTTGGGTGTACCATCTTCCGGACCTGAGATGTGACAGAACTAAAGAACTGTCTTGAACTTAGCAGTAAGGTTACGTGACTACCCCCCTTAGGTGAGTTATGGCCCCCATGCGACGAATAGTCTGAGCTCACTGAAAGTAATTTTGCATCTAGTCTCTCAACCCGAGTTGTAAGCATAAACTGTCTAGCCATCAAAGAAATATCCAACTTTACTTGATCGCTACCTATCATGGAATTCTAATGTGGATTCCCTTTCAAAAAGGTCAAAACCCTCTCTGAAGATGACATTCATCTTATATTATTCNGTTACTTGCGTACAATCCTTCTTTTAAGAATACAAAAGACTTTCAATTCATTTCATCACGATATGCGTTGCTAGGGTGTACCATCTTCCGGACCTGAGGTGTGACAGAACTAAAGAACTGTCTTGAACTTAGCAGTAAGGTTATGTGACTACCCCCCTTAGGTGAGTTATGGCCCCCATGCAACGAATAGTCTGAGCTCAGTGAAAGTAATTTTGCATCTAGTCTCTCAACCCGAGTTGTAAGCATAAACTTTCTAGCCATCAAATAAATATCAAACTTTACCTGATCGCTACCTATCATGGAATTCTCCTGTGGATTCCCTTTCAAAAAGGTCAAAACCCTCTCTGAAGATGACATTCATCTTATATTATTTTGCATATATGCAACTTATCATGCTAATACAAAAATACTGAAAAGCATCAATATTTTTATTCTCTTATTTTTTTCTGCAGTCACTTGTCCAAAAGGCAAGAGAATTTGGGAACTATTTGTACCCCAATAAATTGCTTTCATGGGTCGATACTATGTTCACTAGCCTTATTGGGCCTAGCAAGCTCATTTCAATTTAAGATGCAACAGTCATTTCCCAGCTGCCAGGCCAACATGCAGGTTGACCTACCAAAGTGCCAGCTATCACGTCCTTAGCTACAAAATTGGCCTGCCGAGTTGACCGGTCTAGACTATTCTCTAAGCTAGTCTAGCGAGTATCCCTTACAAGCAACCAACTGTGGAGGTGTTAGCCATTATTAAAAAAGTCATCTAGCATTTGCATTATCATCTATTTCCATTGGTACTTGTTGGGAAGATTTTGTGGGGCACTATAGTTGTTTAATATTATCTCTGCGTAACCTGACTTTGGGTGGAGGAGGGAGGGGGTGGAGAGCCATCTCAAGTTCTATAAATACAGATTGACTCTGCCTTCTACGAGACTTCTTTCGAAATTCCTTTTATGGGACGTAAATCCTAAAGCAATAGTTTTTGAAGCACACATACTCTTATGTATGACTCATATACCAGATAAGAGATAGATGCTTCCGCCCTAATTCACTCGCGAGCTATGCTCGCTCGCGAATGCTGTGTTTTATAACCTAACATGGCTAAGTGAGTAGGTGCTAGAAAGCTGTTGTCCACCTTTTTTTTAAAAAGAAAATTTGTAATAGTCATTGCAATTTTTTGAATAATTTTTTCTTCTGCAACAACTTCATGATTGTTTCTTCAAACAATTGAATCAACCCCTCGGTTGAAAGCATATTTGGATGTCTCTAATAGAAAAATTGGACACAATTGAAATGTGGATTTATTTAAAGAATTTAAATGGTAAGTCAAGCATTTTTTAACACCACGAAACACTTTGAAAGTTCGCATTTTTTAACACCACGAAACACTTTGAAAGTTCATCCCAATANATTTGGATGTCTCTAATAGAAAAATTGGACACAATTGAAATGTGGATTTATTTAAAGAATTTAAATGGTAAGCCAATCATTTTTTAACACCATGAAACACTTTGCAAGTTCATCCCAATAAAAAAATATTGCAAATAAAATATAAAACATAGCTTGGTAAGCAATGGCTTCTTGCATGAGGTATTTAGATTTTGAAGTCATGCAAAATCAAAAATCATAAGAGCCGTACAATATATATATATATATATATATTTGGTCTAAAAAATGAAGATATTATGAATTTATGTGCATTATTAATGATGGGTCAATTAATTGAATTTTTGGCATAATGATTCAACTTTGCACCCTCAATTTNCAATGGCTTCTTGCATGAGGTATTTAGATTTTGAAGTCATGCAAAATCAAAAATCATAAGAGCCGTACAATAATTTTTTTTTTTTTGGGGTCTAAAAAATGAAGATATTATGAATTTATGTGCATTATTAATGATGGGTCAATTAATTGAATTTTTGGCATAATGATTCAACTTTGCACCCTCAATTTGACACAAATTAAGGACTCAATGAGTATTATTTTTCTCATTATTGCCAGCCAAATAAAAAAAAGCCGCCTTTTTAAGTTGCGCGTTTATTGAATTAACTTGTTTAATTTCTTGAGTCAATCTCTAAGGTCTAGGGATAAATCAAATATATTTACTTAATAATNGTCTCAATTTGACACAAATTAAGGACTCAATGAGTATTATTTTTCTCATTATTGCCAGCCAAATAAAAAAAAACCGCCTTTTTAAGTTGCGCGTTTATTGAATTAACTTGTTTAACTATTTGAGTCAATCTCTAAGGTCTAGGGATAAATCAAATATATTTACTTAATAAGNCTTCTTTGTATTTATATATCTAATGCCTAAAACATAATATTTACATTTATAATATGTTGGTGTTATGAATGTGTACATGAAAATGTGCATTTCTGAGTAAATGTAAATATGAAAGTTTAAGTGCTTGCTAGATATGTAAATATGCAAAAATTGTGTAGTATGTATGTAAATGCCCGTTCATGATTTTAAATTTATCAGATAAAAAATTATGGAGCAAGTTTATGCTGGCGCCCAATTCACGATCCTGCCTTCCACTCCATACCCCAATAACGAAAGCTCACACTCCCGCTCTTGTTCCTGAAAGGTCGCGACTGCGATCTGCGGTTTCCTTAACCGCTCCCACCTTTCTTTTGTGTGAAACGAAGCATCTCTTTGCTCCCTCATATTCGCAATAAAAGACTTCGAATGGATCCTAGAAAAATAGGAGTCACAGTGTGAGTTCTTCGGTTTCTTCGGGATAGAGGAAGGTTTCCTCGGGTTAGAGGAAGGAAGGTGCAAGACGTAGTTTCTTGCAGTGAAGGAAGAAGAAAGAATAAGAAGATTGTTCTCTCTTGGCTTCTTCTCGGTGACTTGTGGCATAAGAGAATTTGGTTTTTATTTCTCTTGTAAGTTTGTCTTCTTTGATGTATCTCGGTGTAGAGTTTCTTCGGTATATCTCAATGTAGAAAGAGAAGAACAGAGAGAGAAGAAGAAAGAGCAATGAAGTGAGAGATTCCTCTTGTAAGTCGAGGTGATCGATTGGTGTAAATTCCTCAAGTAATGAAATCCTCTGCAATTCCGTTGATGTAAGCAATTTGCCGAACCGCGTAAATCTGTGTTCTTTTCTGATGTGATTTTTCTCGTTCTATTTTTCGCTTCGTCGATCGTTCTCCTATTTGTTTTATACCACATCAACTGGTGTATATCTAGATCTCGCAACAACATTAAGAAATAAAAAATACATGATTTAATCAATAACAAGTATGAAATGGTATATATCAAAATAAAATAATTTAAACTTTCAAAATGCGAATTTGGATGTAAATTCTGCCTGGGAAGGGAGACCAAACAGCCCCCGTAAAGGTATTTGCTGGCCGCACTTGATCTATGCCATGGAAAAGCTGGCTTTATCTTCTCCAGCTGTGCATTAGAATACATAAGAATGTCTTTTCTACTGTATTGCTTCTTCTGCTGCTAATGCGTTTTAAGATTAAAGTAATGGTGGTTTTTGACAGTTTCAGTGGTTTTTAAGATATATTTTTTGGCCGTTTTTCATTTTTAAAATATTTAAATTAGTATTGAATTCTTCAGCAAATATGTTTTTTTATCTTTTTAAATACAGATTATTTATTCAAATTCTTTTGTCATATGTGTTTTAGAGGTTTTTTGTCGTTTTGATAGTCTTAGCTTGGCTTTAATTACTTGGTACCAATTTTGATTGTTTCCGCCGTTTTGACGAGGACTTTTCAAAAAGAAAAAGAATTACATAAATACCATATTTGTAAGTATTTACATATCTGATGCTTAAACCATTTTATTTATATTTATAGCACTTTGGTGTTATAACTTAAACATCAAAGAATGCATTTCAGTCTTAAAAAAGTTAGGAGTGATGTTGATGATTTAAGGGATATGTTTGTAAATGTGAAAGTATAGGTGTTAAATATGTCAATACATAAAAAAATGTGGAGAAGTTTTGAATAGATCAAATAAAAGCTTTCTGAATTGCTGAAACTGACATTTTCTGAAAAAAAAAAACAGAAATTATGATTGGTTCCAACACTCTAATTTGCAGATACAAATGATGTGTAAGTAATAATTTTTTTAATCTTATTATTTTGTTAAATTTTTAATGAAAAAATAATATCCTTGTAATTATAACAGAGCTCAATCGNAAAAAAACAGAAATTATGATTGGTTCCAACACTCTAATTTGCAGATACAAATGATGTGTAAGTAATAATTTTATTAATCTTATTATTTTGTTAAATTTTTAATGAAAAAATAATATCCTTGTAATAATAACAGAGCTCAATCTGATCTTCATAAAAAATAACATTAATATCCTTTGAAATTAGTAAAATGGGAATTAAATATATTCTGATTTTATTATTTTGTGCATAAAATAATTAATTGGAGAGGTTTTTGATAATAAGAGAAGACTTTTCTTGAGCCAAAATTGATTTTTTCGTCCTCCTAACATAAAAATCATTTGGGTGCTTAATTTATAAATATCAATGTTTCAGTTGGTTTGTATGTAATTATCCTTTTTTCTTTTTGGGTTTTGTCTTATTTATTTCACTCTCTTGAACATTAATTTTTTTTGAAAATTTACATGCCTCGCACACAATTCTTATGCATTTTCATATACATAGCACTAATTTAGTGTTTTAAACCGAGAGGATCCAAATCAGCTTGGTGTGTCGTGCTCGAGAAATGAAGTGTTGGGCTGAGGGAATGAGATTGAGAGAGGGAGAGAGAAGGAAGAGAGAGGAAGACTTCCCTTGGCGAGGTGGCCGAACGAGAGAGCTTGGTCAGTTGATTACTAGATTGTCTCAAGCCACGTAGACCATTTTTTAGTATACATATTAAGTTCCCAATTTTTTTTTACTTATTGATAGTGACAATTATAATAAGAACAAGGAAATTTATAAATCAAGCAAGCCTTGAAAACATAACTTGCTAATGATACTCCTTATTAGGCGCGTTTCCAGCTTGGTTTCAGGTTGGATGGTTGAGAAGAGTCTCAACGGTTGTAGTTTTGCGGTTGAGATTGAGAGTTGTAAAGTGTAATGGTGTGTTGAGCTGCAGGCTCATCTTTATCATTCCTCTGCAAGCTGATAGCACGTTCACATATAGTGAAAGTGTATTGGGGCTTATGAAATATTGGCGTTTGTAATGCTTTGGCGAATATGTCAACAAATTGGTCTTCAATTGGAATGCATGCAAGAGAGATTTACTTGGAGAGAATATATTCGTGAAGGAAGTGGCCATCACCCTATATCTATTTGTAAGAATTGTTCTGTAAGGTAAGGAGATCTTTCTCTAGAGGAAGACCGAGTGTGAGAGTGACTTTGATGTATCAAAGTAGCCGCTTGAGCAATTGGTAATGAATCCAGAGTAGATTGTGGAGATGCTGAGAAAAAAGTATTGACAGAAAACTAAATGTCCAGTATTGCTGTTGTGAGATATTGTAGTGATCCAACGAGCTGATTTTGTGCTCTTCCGATCATTTGATTTTAACACAAGCTGAAAATGAAGACAAAGTCACTCTTCCAGCCATTTCGAACACGAGTCAATTTCAATATATATAAACGACCCGAACACGAACACATGTTCAACTAGCTCAAGCTCGGCTTGTTTACATCCCGGCTTACAACCAAACATATCACAATTGACCAAGCTATAAACTAAAATCTTCAAATTATCCAAAGTTACAATGAATAAGAAACAAACAACAGATCCAAGTACAAGAAAAAATTCACGTGATCATGGATGCTCTGCTGCAACACGAGAATCATAATATGTAGTGAGAACTTCGCCATAATCTCCTTTAGGGTCATCGTCATCCAAGTAATCTGATCTAGCATTGAGAGTTAGCATGTGGCATACGAGCCAAAACAGAGCGGCATCGAGGGCCAAGAAAGCGNATATCACAATTGACCAAGCTATAAACTAAAATCTTCAAATTATCCAAAGTTACAATGAATAAGAAACAAACAGCAGATTCAACTACAAGAAAAAATTCACGTGATCATGGATGCTCTGCTGCAACACGAGAATCGTAATATGTAGTGAGAACTTCGCCGTAATCCCCTTTAGAGTCGTCATCTTCCAAGTAATCGGATCTAGCATTGAGAGTTAGCATGTGGCATACGAGCCAGAACAGAGCGGCATCGAGGGCCAAGAAAGCAGCGCCGCCGAAGAGTCCGGTCTTAGCGGTCGGGCACTCATAGTCCGCGGTATAATGCCGGTTTCGGGTTCGATGAAGTCCTTCGGTGATCGTCACCCACATCATCATGGCTCCGGCGAACAGAGTTACCAGCCTGGTCTCACCAAATCAACACATTGTAACATCAGCAGTGCTTAGTAGTAACTTGAGCTTGTTTCCATTGAAGTTTATGAAATTGTTCTAANCCGGCGAACAGAGTTACCAGCCTGGTCTCACCAAATCAACACATTGTAACATCAGCAGTGCTTAGTAGTAACGAGCTTGTTTCCATTGAAGTTTATGAAATTATTCTATAAAAGCAACAATTATAATGCAAGTATTTTACGGATATTTACATAAACATATACTTAGATTTAGTGGGTATGTATATATGTAAATTGAAAATATATCATCATTTTAATTTTTAAAAAATAAAATGCATCTTTTCATGCATAAATAAGCTTATAAAAATTGAAATTTTAGTGTTTGAAATGTAAATACATAAGAATAGAGTGGCATGCAAGTAAATAACTATCAACAAAATGGCAACGCAAGTTTTAAAATAAATAAAAAATGAATTGAGAAAGCAATAAATAGTTAAATACGTACGTTGCGACGAGGAAAAATACACGCATAGTCATGCTATGGAAAAGTGCACTTTTGGGTACGGACTGGCCTTTATAAGGGAAGAACACAGCAAGCAGGCCTAGAGCAGCACTTATCAAAAGAGCTAACACAGATAAGCCTCCCAAAGCAACGGTTGGATCTTTTGGAAATTTGCACAGAATATAATCTTTCATAGGAACTGGAGTCCCCTGAGCAGGCTGTCGTAAATAAAAAAATAATTAAGAGGTATAAACGTCAAAGAAGTAAAATAATAGTAATAGGTTTAAAAAAAGATTTACATACATACCAATACTTAAAGTTAAGTTTTATGTATGAAAATATACATTTCATTTTTTAAAAAAATAAAAAATGGGTGGTATTTTTGAAGTGATATGAAAGACTTGGGTGGTACAAATGTAAGAAATAAAAATTAGGTGCTAGATATGTAAATACATAAGGATTGAGTGGTATGTGTGTGAATGCTTCCATTAATCAAACCAAGGTTTTAGTTTTCTCGGATGTGTTCTTGAAAGAAGAATCATGCAGTCTTCAATTGGAAGTGTTGATTAGTAATGGGACTGATTATAATTCAGATTAATATGTTATTATAAAAATTCCGAAAACAGTGTTAGGCTTCATACAAACTGAAATTATGCAATATGGAAATTTACATACATACCACGCATTTCTCATGCATTTACATATCTAACAGCTAAAATTTGATATAAAACCTTGGTACGGTGATAGTGATATTTTGGATGTGATGTTAAAGGCTTGGTGTTATGTATGTACATATGAAAGTTTAGACGTTAGATATGTAAATATATAAGAATTGTGTGGTATGTATGTAAATGCCCCTATATATTAATATAAAAATACAATAACATTGGCCGATACTAAAAAAAAAATTAAAAATAATAAAAAAAGTAAGTAAACGGAAATTTCTCTTGGGGATGGATGAGATTTGAATATGAGATCTTTTCAACGTAGAAGGAAATGGTCAACTAGCAGTCTATCATCTAATTATTTATAATATAGAGAGAAAACAAACTCACAAATAATCATGCATACGGAAACAAATAAATGGATCTAACGGTGAAGATAGCGCCTCAATGAGAAAATATTACGTTCGGAGTACGTATTATGTAGATTCCAATAATACAGCGCCATTTGTAAAGTAACGGGATCGGTTTTTTGAGAATTAAAAATAATGAAAATTACTATTTTTTCATGTGACCCAGCTCAAAGACCGCTCGATGGTATTCTGATGATATTATAATAGTATTCTGGTGGTATTAATATGGTATTTTGGTGATTTTTTGTGATATTTTTGTAGTATTATGGTGATAGTATGGTGGTATTCTAATGACATTATGGTCGTATTTTGATAGTGGGCTGAAAATCATTCATTGGTATTCTGATGATAATATGGTGGTATTCTGATAATATTTTGGTGATACTATGATGATATTCTTATAGTATTCTGGTGATATAATAGTATTATAGTGATATTATGATAGTATTCTGAAGATATTCTGGTGGTATTCTTCTGATATTATGATGATATTTTGGTAGAATGCATGTGGTATTCTGGTAATATTATTATGACATTCTAGTGTTATTCGTATAGTATTTTGGAGATATTTCGGTGGTATTTTACCTAGAACACTACTAGAATATCATCATCATATCACAAGAATATCACAAAAATTTCATCCAAATATCCTAGAATACAATCAAAATGCCACCAAAACATCACCAAAATATCACCCGAATGTCACAATAATATCACTAAAATATCAATAGAATATCAACAGAATAACACCTAAAAATAATTAGAATACGACCAGAATAAACCAAATCATCATAATCCTACCGAGCGGCCATCGGGCCGGGTAGTTTTTACCTTAAAAATAACGCTATTTCATTGAAGTCCGCGTACTCTAACCGTAGTATTTTCTCTAGAAGACAGATGATTATATACTATTTATATTTATGGAGCCCACTTGGTCTACCACATGCACTTAAATATATGCATGGCATGCCTGCAAAGAAGTTTTATTTTACCAAAATGTCTATTTCTAGATAATAGGGGAAAGATAAAAATTTTCAATGGAGTGGTCAATTTGTAAATATCGGGTGGCTTGTATGTAATTATCCCAAAATATATAAAGATTATTGATATATAGTTTTTCACAAATACAAACTCTAAGTTAAAAATAATACTTCTTTTAGTCCAATACAATTTTAATATTGCAAATGACTCTAAAAGGTTAGTAGCCAAAAGGCAATAGTATTCATGTACTAATGTTTNTACAATTTTAATATTGCAAATGACTCTAAAAGGTTAGTAGCCAAAAGGCAATAGTATTCATGTACTAATGTTATTAAGATACCAATTAAATAATTGTTGATAAAAATTTCACCTTTTTGTTTTCAGCAACGACACCAAGTAGGAAGGCCAGTGCGCCAAAAAAAGCTACCCCAAGAGCAATGTTTCTGCTTTGATTTGATGCCATGGCTTAAAAACACTCTGCAACATTAATGCATATGAAAAAAAATCAGAAATTTAATGAATATAAATGGTTTTTTATCGAACAATATTAAAAAAGAAATTTATAATCATTTCCCCCCCATGAAATTTCATTATTTACATAAATAATAAATCAAAACNTCTGCAACATTAATGCATATGAAAAAAAATCAGAAATTTAATGAATATAAATGGTTTTTTATCGAACAATATCAAAAAAGAAATTTATAATCATTTCCCCCCCCCCCATGAAATTTCATTATTTACATAAATAATAAATCAAAATAAATGATATTTCTAGTCATTTTGAAAACAAAATAACAACTTTAAACATGTTTACATGAAATATAAGATATCATTAACATGAAAAAAAAACCTAATTCATCATCTTTTCACAAACAGGCCACTGATTTCAAAAATCATATTTTAAACCTAACACAAATTTTTTTTTTTTTTTTGTGCCAAACAATTACTAATTTACAAAACTAACTCCCNATTTTTTTTTTTTTTTTTTTTTTTGTGCCAAACAATTACTAATTTACAAAACTAACTCCCTCCTACCTCCAGTTTTACAAATACAAAAAGCGGAGAAAAACTCACCTGCTATCAACAGGCAGCAGAATGGGAGAGAGNCATTTTGAAAACAAAATAACAACTTTAAACATGTTTACATGAAATATAAGATATCATTAACATGAAAAAAAAACCTAATTCATCATCTTTTCACAAACAGGCCACTGATTTCAAAAATCATATTTTAAACCTAACACAAATTTTTTTTTTTTTTTTGTGCCAAACAATTACTAATTTACAAAACTAACTCCCTCCTGCCTCCAGTTTTACAAATACAAGAAGCGGAGAAAAACTCACCTGCTATCAACAGGCAGCAGAATGGAAGAGAACCGAAGGCAGCAGACCTTAGCCTATAAGAACTGCTACTAATTGGTTTCTACATCGAGATTAGAATGCAGAATGTTTATATAGCGAGCAAGGTCTGCTTTTCGGCTTCCTTCACAGAAACTTTATGGTGGAAAATTATTTCTATTAGTTTGACTTGTTAAATTATGATTGCTATAACAAAAATTATTATTTAATTTATTTTNTATATAGCGAGCAAGGTCTGCTTTTCGGCTTCCTTCACAGAAACTTTATGGTGGAAAATTATTTCTATTAGTCTGACTTGTTAAATTATGATTGCTATAACAAAAATTATTATTTAATTTTTTTATAAAATAGAAAATCATTTCCTTACAGATTAAATATTTATGAATAAAAATAATTTTTTAAAAAAGGATGATTGTGATATTTTGAAAATTTTGGGTCACATAAATGTAAAAAATAAAGTTGAGATGCTGGATTATGTACATGTCAAATGAATGTGACATGAAAGTCGGCAAAGTTTATCTGATAAATTTAAAAATTAATGATTCAATCTATGATATTATCTTTTTGTTATAATAGAAAGGAGGATTATCTTATATTAATTTAAGAGATGTAATAATTAAAATTACACNGGCAAATTTTATCTGATAAATTTAAAAATTAATGATTCAATCTATGATATTATCTTTTTGTTATAATAGAAATGAGGATTATCTTAAATTAATTTAAGAGATGTAATAATTAAAATTACAAGGCTTAATATTAAAATTGACTTTAATTTAAAAGTTCAAGTGCCGTTTGAAATAATAAAATATTCAATGAATTATTTAATAATTATAATAATTAAATTTATATAAATTAATGAGTCATATTTATNTAAAATATTCAATGAATTATTTAATAATTATAATAATTAAATTTATATAAATTAATGAGTCATATTTATTTTAAAAATAAATGTTTTTAATTTGGGGAATTTACATACATAACATATCAATATTTCACTATAATTATCCCGATAATAGGTTTTTACTTTTGTCCCCCTAAGAACTTTAAATATTACAAAATAACCACCAAAACGACCATAATATTTCATTTCCAACTACCCAAAACCTTCAATCCCTTCTCTCTCTCCCTCCATGTCAGCTTCGGGTCAGTTTGGGGCAGCTTATAAGTGTGGCGGCGTTTTTGAAAACGCCACCTAACCGTTTGGTTTGCCTGTTTTGAAAGCGATGTTTGCCGTGTTTGAGTTTTCACACCAAACGCTGGTCGCGGGTCGACCCCCGCGGTCTACCCACGGGTCGTGTTTCAGGATAAGCTGCTTATCCTGAAACGCACAAGCTGCCCCAAACAGACCATTCGTCTGCCTCTGTCATTTTGATTGTTGACATTTTAAACTTAGATTTTTGTCATGATTCTTCATTTCAGCATTGACTATGCCTATTGGGGCAAAACATTATTAAGTTGAATGTAATGAAATGGCCTATCTTTGAGTAGGTATCATCTTCCATGTCCGCTTGAGAGCTGGTGTATGGGAAGCTAAGTGGATGCTAATTTAAAGATTATTACTTTTAGTTTGATGGTTTTGAGGATTAACAAAATGTTCTCTTAAAACTCTTTTCCATGAATGATAATGTAATAAGTATTTATTTATGTCATGGCTATCCTAAAGCAATCAAGACACATTGCTTTGATGAAGGTAAGACATATATGTTTTCATGATTGTATTTCACCGTCTCGATGAATGTAAATTCAAATTCACAATGTCATATGGTGATGAAATAGTTGAGTATTGTTGTTTAAGTTCTGATAGTACTAGAAGATGCACATATGATTGATAAATATATCAATTGGCAGTTAACAAGCAAAATGCCTAGTGATATAACTTTAGAGGTTGGCTCTAAGTTTAAAAGCTCGATGAGTTTGAGACAATTTATTCAGATGCCGACCATTTCTAAGAATTTTGGGATGATTTTTAAGGCTAATGATAGAGAAAGAGTTATCACAATATGTTCTTATAATGATTATTNCAATTCAACAAAGAAGCATGGACAAAGACACCGGGAAAAAACACACAATGATATGTATAAAATATGTGTGTGCTTATAAGTTGATTTTTCCCTTTATTGTATCATTTTTATACTTTTATAAGGTATTTGTAGTGTTATATGCAGCATATAGGAAAGAATTGGAACCTATGGAGCATATAGAGCAAAAGACAGAGCAGACGGAAGCTCATTGCGGCACACAGGATAGTAGGCACTCTAGGCACCCAAGCTTGAAAATTAGGCACCCAGACCAGCGACTAGACACTCATATCTAGAGAGTAGGTGCCTGAAGATGAAGACTACCTTCAAGCTAAATATAGAGAGCCTAGAAAGGTGACGCCTTGTCCAAGCACCCAGAAGGTTTCCACAGTTCTGAGACGTTTGAATGACCATGAGGCTTAAACATGGAAAATTGGAAGAAATAAGGGCCACAAAGCATTTTCTCTGGTTTTCTAGGCCAATTTTCTTATTTAGTATATGTGTGTGTGATTGTGATTGTGAGAGCAAGAAAAGAGTTCTTATAATGAAGTAAGAATGGAATCACAAGCGGTGTGCATTTCTTGGGAATAAGAATTGTAGTCTTCTATTGAGTTTTATCTTTCTATACTCTTTTATAATGTTTGGATTTATTGAATGAAATCATATTTTTATTTCTAATTATGCATAGTACATAAATTTTATTTCTCCCTTGGATGGGTAATATTTGAAACTTAAAGATATCCATCATATGATTTCAAGAATCCTGATATGTTAACTTTGCATGCTTCATTTACATTCAAATTGGTCAATTGGAATGTTAAAGCATGTTGTGATCTAGGACGAAGAAAAAAGGCTAGTGGAATAACTAAGTTAACACACTTTTCTGGGAGAATAAGAATATTGCTTCCAAGATAGTGCAATCAATAGGGAAACATGAAATCTTGAAGGTTTTTGCATTATTTAGAAAACAAAATTGTAATATAAACCTGAAGTCTTCTTATGACCTTGAAAGAGGCTAAAGAATAATTTTGCTCCCGACCGTCAATTGCAATAGAATCACTTAAATAAATTTAAGTTTCTTAAGTCAAATTCAAGGGACATTTATTCTAGAGTTAACCCAAACAACAAAAGAAAAATAAATACTATTACTTAAAGAAAATCAGTGGTTACAAGCTCGCAACGAAAAATAATACAATAACAAACACACAACACGGACACCAAACTAGGGCATAATCAATGATGGAAGGAAGGTTGTTGTAAGGGAGTTGTGGTTTGAGAAAGGAAGGTGGTTGGGGTGGTTTGGCGACAAAGGGTGGTAAATGGGAGAGATGGCGACAAGAAGACAGCAATTGGGAAGGCTGGCGACAAAGAGACAGTAGCTAGCAAGGTTCAGCAACAAGGAGGCATCAGCTGGGAAGGGCTAGCGCCAAGAAGACGGTTGTTGGGAGGATTGGAGGCAAAGAGATAACAATTGGGAAGGACTGGCGGCAAGAAGACATCGGNAGGTGGTTGGGGTGGTTTGGCGACAAAGGGTGGTAAATGGGAGAGATGGCGACAAGAAGACAGCAATTGGGAGGGCTGGCGGCAAAGAGACAGTAGCGAGGAAGGTTCAGCAACAAGGAGGCATCAGTTGGAAAGGGCTAGCGCCAAGAAGACGGCTGTTGGGAGGACTGGAGTCAAAGAGATAACAATTGAGAAGGAGTGGCGGCAAGAAGACATCGTCTGGGAGTGATAGCCGGCTGCAGGCAAATAGAAGGGAGGTGATTTTCGAGTGATGGCAACAACCATAACGGAGAGCAACAACAAGCTAGAGGCGAAAGAAAGATTGTAGGAGAGGAAAAGTCAAAGATAAAGATCCCTGCATGATTGAACTAAAGTCGGAGCACAGCTCGATCCTTAGGAGACGAACACCACCTCGAACTTACAATCGGAGCACCTTCTCGTTTTCAAATACAGCCCTAGAAGAGGAACACTAGCAAGAGCTAACGGCANAAGACATCGTCTGGGAGTGATAGCCGGCTGCAGGCAAATAGAAGGGAGGTGATTTTCGAGTGATGGCAACAACCATAACGGAGAGCAACAACAAGCTAGAGGCGAAAGAAAGATTGTAGGAGAGGAAAAGTCAAAGATAAATATCCCTGCATGATTGAACTAAAGCCGGAGCACAGCTCGATCCTTAGGAGACGAACACCACCTCGGACTTACAATCGGAGCACCTTCTCGTTTTCAAATACAGCCCTAGAAGGGGAACACTAGCAAGAGCTAACGGCTGTCCTGAACAAAAATATAAGCAAAACTAATCGAAACCTGCAGAAATAATAGATAATCCTAGGGTAAAGATGCGTGGACCACACTCCAAATAGAAGAGAAATCCATGAAGGGTAAGTGTCGACCATCCCTCGTGGACCGGTCAAAACAGCGAACGCCAGCAACACTGTAGCAGGGGTCACGGATGACGCCCCTGTTTCCCGCATCAGTCTNAAGTGTCGACCATCCCTCGTGGACCGGTCAAAACAGCGAACGCCAGCAACACTGTAGCAGGGGTCACGGATGGCGCCCCTGTGAAACAGTTCCTGCATCAGTCTTTCGGGGTTGGAGGAGGTTCGATCTCATCCGTCGAAACTTCTATCGGCACGTTGAAGATGGCATTGTTGTAACTCTCGAGGTTAAAGAGCCTTCAATTGCATCGATGTAAGCACTTGGACCCCACTATTGGTTATACCGATTCCTAAAACACTTAAGGAGTTTTCCCCCACTTGCAAGCTGTGACGAATATTAGTTCAATCTTCGAGTACATTACAGAACAAAAATGGGCATGCAATCTCGTATACATTGTTGAATCTTCCCNCGATCTCATCCGTCGAAACTTCTATCGGCACGTTGAAGATGGCATTGTTGTAACTCCCGAGGTTAAAGAGCCATCAATTGCGTCGATGTGAGCACTTGGACCCCACTATTGGTTATACCGATTCCTAAAACACGTAAGGAGTTTTCCCCCACTTGCGAGCAGTGACGAATATCAGTCCAATCTTCGAGTACACTACAGAAAAAAAATGGGCATGCAATCTCGTATACATTGTTGAATCTTCCTNGCGATGCCTCTCGCTCATCTTCTAATTTCTACAAATGGAAGTAGATACATTTTACTTTTTCACGCCCTGTTTACTTCTATAACTCATTTATATTTATTATATGGAGCATTTACAAACATACCCCTAAGCTTTAGGTATTTACATATTAAAAACCTAAAATTTTGTATTTTCAACATTTAAATACAGCTGAAAACTTTTTTTTTTCCAATAAATGACGCAAAATAGCATTTTTTTAGTTTTAAAATATATATTTGGAGATATTACCATTTAAACATTTAGAATAATATTAAATAAAGAATATGTACAAAAAATATGTCTATACAGGAAAGTTCATTTAAGATTAAATTAACATTATTTTCATAGAAGTATAATTTGGAGGTGTAAATGAGCTGAGCTTGAGAGAGCTCAAGTCCTATTCATGTCTAGCTCGCTTATTTTTTACTTTTTCGTTCGTTTCAGCTCGTGTTCTTGAAATAGCTCGTACAAAGCTTATTTATGTGAATTAAGTTCATACTTAACTCAACTTGAATTAAATTTGCTTGATTTTATTAGACTAAAAAATATATTAATTGTTTATTATTATTAAATTTAAAAAAATATATATTTTTACAAAACCTAATTTAAATTTTGGATAGAGTTTTTTTATTTCTTACAACATTGAAGAGCTCATCCGCTTTTTATAAGGCTTTTCTCATAATAATATTCCTCCTTCCCATGTGGGACAAAAAAATGCTTGAATTATTGCTCACTCGAACAACTCTGAATTTTTTGGAGAATTTACAATCTCATAGTGTTTTTAACAATTTGGTTTTGAGTCAAGCTGGGGTTGGCTCAATAAAATTTTGATCTAAATTTTTTGGCTCATAGCTCGACTCGTTTATTTCAATCTAATCTCAATCGAGCTAAAATTCGAATCAATTTTTGAGAAATCAACAATTTTAGAGCTAAATTTGTTAAATTCACATCTTTAACATCACTATAATTGTCAACGATCTGATTTCAAGCCGAGTTGGGGTCGAGTCGAAATACGCTAAAAAAAACTCGATCCAAAATTTTGCATCCTAGCTTGATTTATTTGTTTGATCCGAGCCAAAATTCGAATTAATTTTCGAGCAGGCAAGATCTTTGAAATCCAAAGCCCAATCTGATATATTTATATTCCTAACACTTAAATTAGAGGGAAGAGTTGGGGCGGAATTTTTTAGCCTTTTTAGGAGCATTTACGTGCATACCAGTCAAATCTTATGTAGTTACATAAGTGACTTCAATATTACTTTTATAATTATCTCATCTATAAAATTTGTTTGTAAAACAATAAAACCTAGCATTTCCTAAATACAATATAAAAATTTATATAAATAAATATATATTAAATATTAGCACGAAAGAACAATTTTTTGTTATTGTTCTGCTCATTTATAAATCAAGCTCAAAAAATTTGTTCATATTGCGTTTGCTTGCTTGCTTAACAAAAGAAACAAATATGAACTGCATGATGAGCCGTACATAACTTATCCTTAAACAACGAGCGTTTTTAACGACCCTAATATGATGCAAAATGTCGCTCAAAAAGAAATTGCTCTAATATTCATTTTCCCCGACCTTCTCAATTTCTAAAAATTGCTGATTAATTTAAAGATGATTTACAGATTAATTGAAAAAAGTTCAAACAAGATCATAATGAGATTGGAAAGNTTCACTCAATTGAAAACACATTGACTAGAAGAAGAAAGTGGAACATTTTTAAATACAATATTCTTCTTTTTTTTAATTTGGGTCAACATCTGAATTATGCACTTCATGAATTTGTGTGCAAGCTAATTTAGAACATGCCTAAATGCCTATTCCAAGTTATTGAAGCAAGTGGACTCTGACCCTAAAATATGTTCCTATAAATTTTTAATAACAAAACTAATATTAAAATTATATATTACCTCATCCTTAAATTAATCCCATTTTCTCTAATTTGGTGATATATTTCCATAAAAATTTTATCTCGTCCTTATAAGATTGTTACCAATCAAACTACAGAAACTTAAAAGTCATTATCGTACCAATCAATTAAAGAAATTATTAACATAGAAAATTTAAATATTTTCATATGATCATAAATATTCATCTAACAATAAAAGACAAACAAGAAAAACATAAACTGCCCCATGTCTAATTCAAATTGACAATTTAAAGATAACAATATAAGATTTCAAAAAATTTCAATCATGCATATCAAGATTTCAAGCAATTGTGATGAGTATACAAATGACTTAAAATGGGTTGGAAAGAATATTTTACTTAATAAAACAAATAAATCACGAGTGTATAAAGAACTTAAAATTATTTTAAGAAATTGCTTCAAATTGAAATACAAAAGAAAAATAGTATCTATACATTTGCCAAAATGGACTCGATTGGATAATGGAAAGGGCTCATTTTGGACAATGGGAAGGTTGGGAAGGAACGAATGCCACTCACAATGAGCGGCTTGCTTCGATGATGGCCGTTGGGGCTCAAATTTGACCAAGGCTGCTCGCACCAGAAGTAAGAACAATTCACGGGCTTGGTGATGTCAATGATTGCTCGAAAGTGAAACGAGAATGCTTAGATGAGCGTGGGTTGCAGCTTCGATTTTGATATGTAGCTTCAGCTTCGACTTTGCTTTCGACCTATGGTGAAGATGAAGGCAAGGGAGTGTTTGCAATTTAGGACCTGTGTCCCACTCGATTTTGTGTCAAGTTGTGTTTCCCGAGCCATGTCAAACATAAAGGAAAACTTCGACGTGATCTATACCGTGTTGGACACGTGACGAAGTTGTGTCTCTATCCATGTCAAACACAGGTACAACAAATGCTTGGTCGTGTTGGTGCTTTGTAGGTTCCCACCTATGCCTCTTGTTTCCTCTAAAATATTGCTCTCAAATTTTCCTACATTTGATTACAAAAATCATGTGAAACTTTCTTGCATTGTGTAATATTTTCCTTAACTCATTAAGGTGTTCTTTATTTCTATTTATACACCCGCTTATGTTACACTACAATGCAAACAATTAAATTACTTAAATCATAAGAGCTTCTACATTCACTAAAGTAATTCCACATTGGATCCATCTTTCCATAAGCACTATAGAATAATGTGATTTACATCAAATTAGTCCATCCTAATTCCTATAAAAGTTTGGATCCCATGTGGAATCACTTCAATGAACATAGCAGAAAAGGTTGATTATTTAAATTTTTAGGTGCTTAATTTTAAAATTATAGAAGATATTTTTACAAGTGATTTATATTTATTAATTTATTTCTCTTAGGCTGCACATATTGCATCATTATTAATCATTTTTTAGATATATTTAAATCATTTTAATATTTATCAAATCATTCGATTCAAATCCTATTTCAACTCAGATTCAACATTCAAATCTTGAATCTCCCCTTCCTAGGTTGAATATCCAGATTGGTTTCCAAAGCCTTCCTAAACTCACCATCAATCAAGTACTTCATGTTAACGTAAACAAACAAAGATGTAAAGTTTTAATAGCCCTCAACTATTAGCATTCGTTAATCATAATAGAATTATGTGATGGTTGTGGATAAACATTTCTGCACTTGTTGTTAATCAATAACAAAATATACTATTATGTCAACATGTATGTATTAGGTAGCATTTTAACATATGCATACAAACATCGAAGATATCTTATTGGTTGGATAGTGGATACATGTAAGACTCGTGCATAAGCAATTCTTTGCTAGTTAATGGTACACAGAGTTAGTATGTGAGCAGGTGTGAATTTGCTAAAATGTATACTGAAGCACATTGCTTCTAGTTCCTTCTCTTGCATAGCAAGCCAAAAGGTCTTTTCCCTTTCCTAGATTTCAGTTCATCATTTGACAAATAGTTTGCCAAGATAGAAATGTGTGAAAATGATCACCGTGAAGCTGCCACATGGAAGCAAGTACTAGATTTAACTTTAGAAGCACGTACTGGATACAATTCAAAGAACCATAGAAAGCGATTATCAAATGATAAAATCAACAAATAAGTAATGGGACAAAAAAATCAGCCTATTTTTTACGTCATACAATCCCAATGAAAATACTTTCACCTCGTCTAGGTTGGGGAGCCTTTAAACGACATAGACACACTAGAAAACTTCGTATATAAAAATATATGTTGGGTCAGTTGGGTTGGAGACATGCAAATAATGCAGTTATCTAGAGCGGTCCATAAATATTGTGAATGTCATATTAATTATGACTTAGGTGAGAGCTATGTCATGAAACCTGTTTACAATCCTGCCCAAAGGCATGTAGAAAAATAAAAGTAGGTTTTTGAAAGTCCTAAATTTTTTAATCTTAAATTTTGATTCATCTTAAAATTTTTATTAGGATTTTTGTAGAAAAAATTATAACTTTAATGTCCTAAGAGTCTGAGTTGTAATTTTTGTAGCATCCCAAATATAACCAGAAAGAAACAGGGTAACAACACAAGCATGCAATAATTCAGGAAAAACAGTAGAACAAGCCAAGTAAAATAATGAATAAGTTGGTTCATTAAAATACACCTAGGCTCAAACCGACAATGACGAAAACAAAACCCTAGATGAATGCCCGGTCTTTAAGTAATAAGCAATGAAGCAACGATATGTAGAAAGGGTANAATATAATACTACATTCAAAATATTAAAAAAATCACCAAAATACTTAATGTAAATGACATCCATAACATAATTAAGTTAATTAAAGTAACACAATTATCACCCATTAGAGTTAATGCATTCATCAGAAGAGTCGCATTAGTGTTAGTTCAAAATGTTTAAAAAATCACCAAAATACATAATGTCAATGTCATCCATAATATAATGAAGCAAAATACGCTAACACAATTATCATTAGTTAGAGTTAATGCATTCAGCAGTAGAATCACTATTTTAATAGACCACAAAACAAACATGTAATCATAAAAAAATTTATAGTAATTAAAGTTATTTTTGATAATATAATATTACATTTAAAATTTAAAAAAAAAATCACCAAAATACTTACCGCCAATGTCATCTATAATATAAAAAAGCAAAATATAATAAAAAATTTATCACTAATTAAAGTTAATGCATTCAAGAGTTGGTCAGCGTTAGTGCTAACTTCATTGCCCTCTTCAATAATGCATTCACCCTCATCAAGAAAAAATGTCATTTTGAAATATGACTCATCAAGAGAAAGACTATTAGCTTCAAGTATTTAAATATCATCCATTATAGCTAATGTATCTCTACCAACATTTAATTATTTCCTCTCCCCTTAAGAATTTTATGGGCTTCTTCTAGATAGAAGGCTGAGACAAATATCAAATATTTACCTTTCTGAGGAGTGAACTTATTTCTCTTAAGTGAATTAATAAAAGAACAGGTAATATATTGAATCTCAATCAATGTTTATGCAACTCTGCACATAAATGCATTATCAATGATTGTTTAAACCACTTCATTTGAACCTATCTCCACAATTATTTTAATTTCATTAGCAATGTATAACTAGTTCTTACACACCCCTTCATAGTTAATGAATTTTATAAACAATACCAAGAGTCTGCGATGAGGATGAAGTTAATAAAAACATCTTTGCACATCTCTCGAGCTATCACAAACTAGATAATTATTTTTTTTTATTCCAAGTCCCTTTATGAGCTCAAAAATTCTTTCAGCATGTGCTCTCTTTANTATATATATATATATATATATATCAACCTATTTATTATATTTTTATTATGTTCATAAAATAATAATAATGAAAAAGGATTTTACTCATATTTCTTAATAAATTTAATTATTTAGTAATTATATTGTATTGGTTATTCTCAGCATTAAAGATTAAGGTAATTTAAAGTTTTCTTAATTAAGGAAGATCAATACAATCAAATGAAATTGTTCATGACTTCTGTAAATTATTTAATTTTTTTAATTTTTACGATATTTTAGAATTATTGAGAAAATAATTGAGTTTTATTGTTCAAAATATTTTTTTTTAAAGAAATCACTTTCATTTATCAGATTTTCTTATTTAAAATATTTCAAAATTAAAATTAATATTTTTTATGTGCGCTAGAAAATTCGTGGCGATAAAGTAATGAATTATCGTTTTAGTGTTGCGCGAGGATTCATCACACACTCAGATAAAAATGAATCAAGCTGTGATAACACAAGAAGTTTTTACGTAGAAAACCCATAAATGGGAAAAACCACGGGGTCTGACCCAGTTGTAAAAATCCACTATAAGTTGATGACAAATGTCTCTTGTCCCACATGTGAGAAAGAGTTACTAATTTTTCAAGTTACAATGTCGACTGACGACGTCTAGTCAGCGGTGGTTGACGGAGGTCCGTAGTGATCGGCGGTAGTCGACGGAGGTCAGCAATGGCTAGAGGTTAGCGATGGCTAATGACAGTCGACAGTGGTCGACGGAGGTCAGCGATAGCTAACGACAGCCGATGACTGTCGGCGGTGGTTGAGTGTAATTAATGCAGGAATATGAATAATTTTTATCGGACGGTCCGGAAAGCTTCCATTGATCAAATGACGTTTGATGGACATTTGAGTGTCTTAACAATGTTGGAATTGACCAATCTTACACTCATTGGATTCGTCTTGTCGAGATGCTCGATTCGACTATGAACTCGCTAGATTCAACATCCGTTTGACATTTCAAATGCCTCCAAAAATCCTACAATAGTGGTTTAATGATTTGATATGGGCTTGATTTGACTCGGATTTGACTGACTTTTATACCATCAGGTCTGCCTCATCAAACCGATCAGTTTAACTATAAGTTTGCTGAAATTAGAGTTCTGGATGACTCTTAATCGAAGTTTGAATGTTTCTTGTTTAAAAAATTACAACGAGATTCGTACTGGCTGATGAAAATTTATTGANGTCAGTGACTCATACCATAGCAGCCGACCAATCTTTATATATATCATTACTTTCAACCTATTGATTATATTTTAATTATGTTCATAAAATAATAATAATAATAATAATAATAATAATGAAAAAGTATTTTACTCGTATTTCTAAATAAATTTAATTATTTAGTAATTATATTGTATTAGTTATTCTCAGCATTAAAGATTAAGGTAATTTAAATTTTTCTTAATTAAGGAAGATCAATACAATCAACTGAAATTGTTCATCACTTCTGTAAATTATTTAACATTTTATTTTTATTTTTATGATATTTTAGAATTATTGAGAAAATAATTGAGTTTTATTGTTCAAAATATTATATGCATATACTTCTATATTTTTTTAAAGAAATCACTTTCATTTACCAGATTTTCTTATTTAAAATATTTCAAAATTAAAATTACTATTTTTGATGTGTGCTAGAAAATTCGCGGGAGTAGAGTAATGGATTATCGTTTTAGTGTTGCGCGACGATTCATCACACACTCAGATGAAAATGAATCAATTTGTGATAACACCAGAAGTTTTTACGTGGAAAACTCATAAACAGAAAAAACCACGGGGTCTGGCCTAGTTGTGAAAATCCACTATAAGTTGATGATTACAGATGTCTCTTGTCCCACAGACGAGAAAGGGTTACTAGCTTTCTAAGTTACAACGTCTACTGATGACGTCTAGTCAGCGGTGGTTGATGGAGGTCGGTAGTGATCGATGGTAGTTGACGATAATCGATGACGGTCGGAGGTGGTCGACGGAGGTCAGCGATGGCTAACGACAATCGATAACGGTCGGCGGTGGTCGACAGAGGTCAGCGGTGATCAACGGCGATCAACGGTGGCCGGCAGTGGTCGACAAAGGTTGGTGGTGGTTGTCGACAGTAAGTGGTGGTCGACGACGATCGACAATGACGAGGATGATCTTAGACTTGAGTTTCTTCTTTAAGCCTCAAGTTCTCTCTTAAGCCTCCTCCTTTCATGTGAGGGGTGAGGCTATATTTATAGTGTTTTTAGTTCAATTAATGCAAGAATATGAACCATTTTGATCGGACGGTCTGGAGAGCTTCCCTTGATCAAATGATATTTGATGGACATTTGAGTGCCTTAATGATGTTGAAATTGACCAATCTTGCGCTCATTGGATTCATCTTGTCGAGATGTTCGATTCAACTATGAACTCACTAGATTCAACATCCGTTTGACCTTTCAAATGCCTCCGAAAATCTTTCAAGTGTGGTTTAATGATTTGATCTGAGCTTGATTTGACTCAAATTGGACTGACTTTTATATCATTACGTTCGTCTCATCAAGCCGATCAATTTGACTATAAGTTTGCTGAAATCAGAGCTCTGGATGGCTCTTAATCGAAGTTTGAATGTTTCTTGTTTAAAAAATTACACCGAGATTCGTGCTGGTTGATGAAAATTTGTTGGTGACGTATCAATTTTAAATTTAATTAATTTATTTATATTTATATTTATTTAATGACTAAAATTTCATAAAAAAGGAAACAACATTTAAATTCGCCAGCATAGACTTATAGTCTGTTTGGGGCAAAGGTGCGGTGGCGAGCGGTTTTGTTTGTTTAGATAAATCATGTTTTAACAGTTTTTTCAAGGAGCTGACACTGAAATTTGTGTTTTCACATCGGTCCTAACTATGCACGGTGGCAATTTTCTAGCTGTAATTTGACTTAAAAGAAAAAATAAATAAACATCAATTATTTTTTACAACTTCAGAACTGTTTTTAATAGACTGCGGCAACCCTACAGACTCTTAGTTTGAATAAGCTTAGGCAGATGGAAAATAAATATTTTGCGGCCAAATATTTTATCATTTCAGAATCCTTCAGAGGAGGCCTACTGAATATTTTACTGAAATAAGAAAATTAAATATAATTTAAATATTAAAGGCTGCATAAAAATTGCGTTAAATAAGCTATTATTATTTCAAACTTATTTTCTCAAACAAATGTTAAATAAATTAAAATTTATTGATAAAAAACAACAATTTGTTGAAAAAAAAAAATATATACCATAATATTTTAATACATTATCTACAATAATGCGCACATAAAATAAGAAAAAATGTAGATAATCAATATCTTATAAAATTTCATAAATTTTGATATTTTTGAAAAGAAAAAATAAACTATTATTCCTATAAAAAAGAATATTTTAATTACAAGCGTTCATTATTTATATTTAAGTACTTAGTTTTTTACGCTTTTCACCCAAAATTAACAAGATTTATAATAACAAACACGATTTGACTCAAAATAACAATAATAATAAAGAACTTTTATTATGTAATTCACAAAAAATAATAGTGTAAAGTATGACTCATATACCATAAATGGGACAGATGATGGAGCGGAGCGGAGCCTACGAGGGAAGTGAAGCGGAATGATCTGCCAAATCGTGTGAGTTTTATTATATGGGTTGGGGGTGCAGGGGCAACACCTTACGGTTTGGTACATAAGTAATTTAAGTAATTACATATTGTACTATCAGGTTATATATATGTTCTATCTGTAACCCTAGGTGGGCCGGGTCTTGTATTATATACTTTTTTCTGAATATTGAAAAGGAAGTCGCCGCTCTGCTCCCGATTATGAAGGCATTTTTGCCGAACCTCGTAAATTTTGTGTGTTCTTCTGTATTTGTGTCGATTCTTGTTTTCTTCGTCCTAATTTCTCAACAAATAGTAATAATAATACGATTCCCTTTCAAACTTCAGCAATTTCTTTTTCAAATTAAGTGTTAATCCTCTAAAATTTTTCATTTATTTTCAACCAAAATGCAAAATTGTTTCCTCCAGTTAAAGAGCCGTTGAGAGTTGCTTTCCTACGCTCCGTTCCCTCCAAATGTCTTCTCAATAAGCTAATCAAATCATTCATTAATCATTAACACGGATTATTAAAACACATAGAATTACATTCAGACCAACTGAAATATTGATATTTAGAAATTGATCGCCCAGGCGAAAATCAGAAAAGAAGAAGAAAGAGACTAACGCCATGCCAATTGTCAGCTTCCAAGTGTCTCTCTCTACGCTTAATCTCATCGATGGGGGCCGGCCTCCGCCGGCGGTGCATTTTCATAAATCATAAAAGAGAAAAAAAAAACATTTTTTTTTTCAAAAATTGGTTTTTTGTTTCTCTGGTTCTTCGAACTAAGAGGAAATGGATGAATTTCAGAGGAATGGGGGGGAGGTTCCTATGAATCTCTCTCATACTACTCGCTCAAGTGAGAAACTTACAGAAGATTTTCGATTCAGCAGCAAAAATGATAAGGAAAAAGAGCTCAATGTTCAAGTTATTCTCCGGTGCAGGTACATATATGTAAAATAAAAATTTGAACTTTTTTTTGTTCTTTGATTTTACTTTATTTATCTATTTATTTTTTTACATAAATGCTGAATTTTGTTGAGTTTTGATAGACCTTCGAGTGAAGAAGAAGATGCAAATTTCAGCAAGCCGGCTGTTATAACCTGCAATGAGTTGAGAGGAGAAGTCTTGGCAATCCAGAATATTGGGAACAAGCAGATTGAGAGAAGTTTTGCGTTTGACAAGGTTTTACAGCTTTGATACATATATAAATGTTTTCTTAATTAGTAAATTGCATGTGTTGCAATTGAGATCAACTATAAAGCAGTTCTTAAACAAAAATTTATGTTCCAAACAAAACATTATTGTTATCCAAACTGTAATTTTTCACAATGTACCAGTTTCATTTGGATAAAAGTGTTGTTTAGCTAAAAAGTTTATATTATGTAGATTAAAAATACTGTTTGATGATAATATCTGCCAATCAAACACTTAATAAATGCTAATAACATAAGTAACAGATGCCAGGCAATTAATTTCAATAAAAGATAAAACTTGTAATGTATTCAGTAAGCCACTATCAGTATCAGATGACCCTCTGATGAGTAAGAATTAAGAATTATGATTCTTTTATTTCAAGTTTAAATACATACCACAGAATTCTTATATATTTACATATTTAACATCTACACCTTATTTTCTACATATATATCACCTAAATCTTTTATATCATATAAAAAATATCACTTTGTTAATTTTAAAAAAATGAAATATACCTTCTCATGCATAAATAAGAAGGGTATATGATATCATATATGAAAAAAAAATAAAAGTTTAAATATTAAATATTTAAATACATAGAAATTGAATGATATGTATGTAAATCACCGTTTATTTGTATTCAAATTGAGCTTAAAGTATGTTCTTGGTTTTTATGATTTCGAATAGGTTTTTGGCCCAAATTCCAAGCAAATGGATTTATTCTCTCAGTCTATCTCTCCTACTGTTAGCGATGTGATCCGAGGCTTTAACTGCACAGTTTTCGCCTACGGGCAGACTGGTACAGGAAAGACTTACACCATGGAAGGAGGGAGGAGAACCAAGGCATTTTTTACTATTTTTTTTAACCACTTTTTTGTTTCTTCAATGATTATATCTAGTATTTCATGAATTAATTATCTGCTGTTTATTTTACATTACTTTTTCTTCAAGGGTGGAGAGTTCTCCAGTGATGCGGGTGTAATCCCAAGGTCAGTTCAGCAAATTTTTGAAGAACTGGAAGCACAGTTCACAGAATACGCCATGAAAGTTTCTTTTCTGGAGATTCATAATGAGGAAATAATAGATCTTCTGGCTCCAGATGAGTGGGAATTCTCAGATTATAAGTTGAAGAAACCGATAGCTCTCGTGGAAGATGGAAAAGGAAGCATTCTTGTCAGAGGAATGGAAGAGAAGTTAGTTCGTTCTGCTGATGAAATATACAAGATAATGGATAGAGCTAGTGCAAGACGGAACGCCATTGAAACTCTACTAAACCAGCAAAGCAATCGTTCTCACTCCATATTTTCAATCACAGTTCATATAAAAGAGTTTACTCGAGAGGGAGAAGAAGTGATCAAAACTGGAAAGCTCAATCTTGTGGATTTAGCTGGTTCAGTGAATGTTTTGAGATCAGGTTCTGTAGAGGTGCGTGAAAACTGTAAATTTGTGTGTTTTTCAGGAAAAAAAGATGTGATTTTTATGCGTTTCAGGGTGTGGCAGAAACTGATAAATGTACCTTGGGGTTATTTTATGCAGGGCAGATCAAGGGAAGCTGGAGGGATAAATAAAAGCTTGCTCACACTTGGTCGTGTTATCAATGCGCTTGTTGAGGAATCCAGCCATATTCCCTACAGGTAAAAGTGAAAATTTGTGAAAGTATTTTGTCCGCCTTGATGCATTCTGTTCAAATTTGTTGAGAAATTTGCAAAATTTAATTCAATCAGCAAGAGCAAATGAGTATATAAAACATAAGGAGTTCAAAATATGAAACAGAAACACACGTAGAATTTTATACACATTCACCCAATTAACGGCAATGATTGTGGAGGATTACATTAATAACTCTAGCACAATCCTCCCTTTTTATAAGGACACGATAGGAAAGACAAAAATATAAAGGGGCATTTCATACATACCAGCCAATTCCTATGTATTTACGTATCTCACACCTAACTCTGCCTTTTTCCATTTATATCACAGCACATCAAAAATAACAACATTAAAACTTTAAAAAAGTGAAAAATGCAAATTTCCATGCATACATAAGGTGGCAATGAATGTAAAAAATAAAAGAGTCAGATATGTAAATACACAAGAAAATGAGATGTATGTATGTAAATCTTTCAAATATAAATTCTACAACTTAACAGATTCTAATTTCTATTTTTGAGTTCGTCAGAGATAGCAAGTTGACAAGATTGTTGAGGGATTCTTTGGGAGGAAAAACTAAGGCTTGCATTATTGCGACAATATCGCCTTCGATTCACTGTCTGGAAGAGACACTTAGCACATTAGAATATGCTCAACGTGCAAGAAATATCAAGAATAAACCAGAGGTTTGTTATGTCATGGAAACTTTTTAATTTACAGTGTTGGTAAATTATCTTCTTTGTGTGTTCACATGCTTGACTTGGTTATGCAATTGCAATTTTGCAGATTAATAAAAAAATTATGAAATCTGTAATGACGAAGGATTTATACCGTGAGATTGATCGTCTCAGAAAAGGTCTGTGAAATTGAAATCTTCTCTCTTGTACAATCACTCGATTAGTTTAAGTTTAAAATAATCTTGTCTTAACTATTAATAAAACGGGCATTTACATGCATACCACTCAATTCCTACGCATTTACATATCTAACACCAAAGCTTTGATTTTTACATTTATACCGCCAAAATTTTTTTTTATATTACATAAAAAATGCCACTACTAAAAAGTGGAATACAACTTTTCATGCTTAGGTCAAGTGACATGTAAAAATTAAATTCAACACCAAAATTTTCCTTTCTACATTTGTAGTGCTCAAATCTTTCACATCACATGAAAACTAACACCAGTTTAATTACTACAATGTAAAATACAACTGTTTATGCATAGGTAATTGAAGTTCTGGTGATAGATATAAAAAACATAAGAATTGAGTGGTATGTATGTAAATCTTCCAAACTAGAAATTAAGCAAAGAGCTATAATGCAGAATTTTTTTTTATATATATACAACCTTTTGTGCAGAAGCAAATGCTATAAGAGAGAAAAAGGGCATATACATCCACGGGAATATCTTCATTCAAGAAGCTGAAAAAAAGGTTGTAGAGTAATGATACATTATTTCATCAACATTTACATAACTCGGTAACTTTTTTGTACTAATTCAGGCCATGGAAGAGAAAATGGAGCGCATACAAGAAGAAATAGAGTCCAAAGATAAAGTATTTTCCATACATTGTTCAATTCTTAAAGCTAGCTTTCATAACAGTTCTAACCATTAAGTGATACTAATACCAGCAAATAACTGTGCTTCAAGAGCTTCATGCTTCTCAACAGCAATTAAGTGCAGACTTAACTGAGAAACTTAATTATAGCCAGGTATAGTATATGAGAACATTGTCAAAATAGTCCCCTAGCTTTTTGTAGGGAACCATTTTAGTTTTAACGATTATTAAAATGTCAATTTAATCCCAGACTCTTTTAATTTGTGTTAAAATAGTCCCCAATGAGGACTATTTTAGCCCTTATTAAAACAGTTGAATGACCAATTTGGCATTTTTATGAACTTTGGGACTAAAATGACCAAATTTAAATAGTCAAATGACTATTATGACACTTTATTGTATATTCTGCTTTTGCATCTCTTTCCAGCCTTTGAGAAAAAAAAATTAATTTCGTTTTATATATATGTCTCTGTCTCAGAATAAATTGAAAGGAATTGAAAAGGTGATAATAGATCAAGAAGAACAATATCAAAAAGCAAATTATACATTAAGGGAAAAGGAGTATTTAATAATGGAGCTTCTTCATTCAGGTTAGCAAATTGCAGTTGCGCTCTTTTTTTAAGCCTTTGAGATCTGAGTGAGTTTTCTATGTAATGCTCTCCAGAGAGTGTACTTGCCAAACACGTGAATTTTCTTCGATCAGAGCTAAACCTTGCTGCTGCTGATATGTCTGAATTATCCTATAAAATTGGTTAGTATTGCAGTTTTATGTGTTATCTAATGAGTTACATTTACTTCAAGGACATTTGGGATCAGTGTTGTTTTATATTTTCTATTTATTTATTTTTATTTTGTTTTGTTTATGTTTTGATTTTAAAGAAAACATGTTTAACATATTTGATTAAAATAACACTTAAAAGTTTAAATGTTGATTAGAGTGTTTTGAAAATAAGATTAATTTGTTCTGGAAACAAAAGATAAAAACAGGTAAAAAAAGCACTAAACATACATGTTTTTAAAATAAAATAAAATATTAAAAAGAAAACAAAAAATAAAATTGATCCCAAATAAATCCTTCATATTGCTCATTCACAAAAGCAAAAAGTCTGTTTTATATTGTTATAATCAAGCGTCGTTGATTTTCAGAACACAAAGATAATATTGCAGAGATGAACCAAACCAATGTGCAAAAGTTTCAATCAGAGTTGAATAAAAAGCTTCATATTTTGCATAAAATTGTCTCAAATTATGTGAGGCAGCAGGAGAACCAACTGAAGCAAATAGAAGAAGACATGAAATCATTTCAATCTATCAAGGCTGTGGTACACACATTATAAAATGATGAAACTTGCAATTCTACCAAAATTGAAATTATATTTATGACCTTTATAACAAATTTGAATCTTATTAATTGACTTCACTTTTTACTCAGGTTACTAAAGAGCTCAAAGGATTGGTTGATAAAATGAAAGCTGTTTATGGATCTGAAATTACAACATTGGATGTTTTGGCTGGAGAACTAGATCAAAATTCTCAAATAATTTTTGGAAAGTTGTACTCACAAGTACTAACACACTCTACATCTCTTGAAGATGTGAGAATTCTTCCATATTTCTACGAATTTTCAGTTCAACAACAACTTCCTTATTTTCATTTATTCCATTCTGCAACAGTGCTTTAAGGGAATTGCAGTAGAGGCTGACTATTTACTTGAAGAGCTTGAAAGTAACCTTTCTAATCAAAAACTCAAATTGAATGCTTTTGCACAGCTGCAACAAGAGGTTTGTTCTCACAATAAAAATTCACAGACTCTCTTGTTCTTTCTTTTTTAGGGCAGTTACATAAATACCAACCAATTCATATGGTTTTACATATATATAACACCTAAACTTTGCTATTCTACATTTATGCCTCCCAAATCTTTCATATCACATAAAAAATACCACAGTTTTAACTTTTAAGATGTAAAATGCACCTTTTCATACATATGTAAGGTGGCATATATGTAAAAATTGAACTATAGGTGTCAGATATATAAAAACATAAGAATTGAGTGGCAAATCTTCTTTTTTTTTTTCTCTGCTAAGCAAGCTCGGTTCCAAACTTTTGATAACTAAAACAGGGAAATTTAAGAACTGTGGAGGCAACACGTTGCATTTCAGATACTGTTACAAGCTACTTCCATACTGTAGAAGTTCTTGCATCAAGATTGAGCAAAATTGTGAAAGAAACAAATAATTCACAGCACCAACAATTAAGTGAGATGGAGAGGAAGTTTGAGGTGATTATCTTTTTAGTGATTAACAATAGAAAAAACAATTTTCTTATTAATTTATCCTATTCTTGCAGGAGTTTGCAGATTATGAAGAAAAACAATTGGTAGAGAAGGTGGTGCAAATGCTAGATGCTTCAAGAAAAAGGCAGAAAAAACTGGTAAAAATAGTGCATTCTAGTTGATTCAAAGGAGGAATATTTACATACATAATACACAATTCATATGCATTACTTATCTAATACCTAAACTTCAATTTTTACATACATGCTACCTTATCTATGCATGAAAAGATGTATTTCACTTTTTAAAAGTTAAAACAATGGAATTTTTTATGTGATATGAAATGTTTGGGTGGTAGAAATGTAAAAATTAAAGTTTAGCTGTTAAATATGTAAAAACATAGGAATTGGGTTGTATTTATGTAAATACCCCTCGGGGAACCTATATTACTGGTAGTACTTAATTACTATTATGAGTGCCAAATACTATTATTAGTTATAAAATTATTGCCAAAAAACTAAAATTTATTAAAGTTGTTGTGAGTTATATAAACCTTTTTCTTACAATTAGAAAAAACTTCGTTATAGCCACCACATTTAAGAAGATCTGATTGTGAAACTCCCTTCTTACAACAAAAAAATCTAAATAAATAATAAAGTTGTTGCTAAATAAAAGTAAAATCATAGATTAAACTGGTAATAGGCCACATAATCAAATATGTTAATTAGCATTCATTGTTTATTACCGAGTTTATCTTTTGACATTTTCATTGTAGGCTCAGACAGCATTTAACATTCTCAGAGAAAGTGCTGATGATAGAGCAAATAATCTACAAAAAGAAATATCCAACGCTCAAAATTTGACCTCGACGATCAAAGAGCAATGGAGGTTTTACATGGAAGAAACTGAAAATAATTATCTTGAGCACACTGCTGCAGTGGAAAGCAGAAGATGCAGCTTGGAAGAAGGTCTAAATGATTGGTATGGTCACCAATGGCACTTGCAGGAGCAAACTTTATGTACATGAAGGAATTTAAAGCCTAATAACATATTGGGGCATTTACATACATACCACCCAATTCCTATGGATTTACATATCTAAGACCTAAACTTTAATTTTTACATTTATACAACCCAAATCTTTCATATCACATAAAAAATACCACCATTTTAACTTTTAAACGTCAAATAAACATTTTCATGCATAGTTAGGGTGAGATATATACGTAAAAATTGAAGTTTGTGTTAGATATGTAAATACTTAAGAATTGAGTGGTATGCATGCAAATCTTCCCAACACATTTTTAGCCTTTGATATTCCCTATGGTATGCAGCATACAGAAGACTGAAATGGATTCCCTGCTCTGGGAAAATGCTCAGGATTGGTTGTTGAGCTTAGGGAGAACTACCATATCATCAATGGAGTCAATTGTCAGGTATGAGGAATTTTTGCAATTTTGCAAATTGTAAAAGCTTATGATTGAGGTGGAATTGTAGAGTACATAAACAATCAAAAAATGGTTGATGAATGCATTTTGAAGTTTACTTAATAGAGGCAATTTTGATTTGGCTTGTTGACTTTCAAGTCATAATGGGTTGTAACAACNAAGCTTATGATTGAGGTGGAATTGTAGAGTACATATCCAATCAAAAAATGGTTGATGACTGCATTTTGAAGTCGCTTAATATAGGCAATTTTAATTTGGCTTGGTGGCTTTCAAGTCAATAATGGGTTGTAACAAAATTGTCATAGTTTGCTCCAAACTCAAATGAAATTACTCACAGTGTTGACTCCCTAATAGATAGAAGGTTTTAGTCTTTTAGATTCTAAATACAATAAAACATAGAAATTAATCTCTCTCTCTCTCTCTCTATCTATATATATATATATATATATTTATCATCACTCATATTTTCACTGGGCTTCAAGCTTGGAAATCCAAATGAGCTATCTAGTAGTTTTCATCTATCTAAGGATTTAGTTCCCCTGGCTTTTACTTTAACTGTATTTTACTTTTTTTTTTTATTCTTGACAATTTTTGTACATTATCATGGGTGTACTCATATAATTTTCTCATTATACTATTTTTATTTAAAAAAAATTCTTACCCAAAGTGCTTGAAGTTGGCTCAATGAATCCTTCTTCTATATTCATTTGTGTTGATTGCAACATAAGGTGTTTAATCTAGCTTTTGGAAGTCTTTTTGTACAGCTTTTGCCCATAGTATCATCGGTTCATAGTTTACTTGTTGTTAAGCATCCGTCGAACATATCCAAATTAGCTATTTTTTCAGTGTAATATTTTTAATAAATGAAACTCACTTTCTCCCTGCAAAACAATTATTTATTAGCTTATCCTTTCCAAATTTACCACACTTATAACAAAGTTATCATTTCTTGCACTCCCAACTTCTTTGTTTAAATAATTTATTTATTATTCACACTTATGCTATAATGCTTGGTTAATGNTTTTATTCTTGACAATTTTTGTACATTATCATGGGTGTACTCATATAATTTTCTCATTATACTATTTTTATTAAAAAAAAATTCTTACCCAAAGTACTTGAAGTTGGCTCAATGAATCNTATAGATTTAAAACACCAAAGTGCAATGTATATAGACATAAAAGTTTAAATGTGAGATATGCAAATACATAACNAATCAGAATATGAGAAAGGAATCAGGTGGTTTTTTTTTTAATTTTTGCAGGGCATTTACATATATAGTACATAATTCTTATTTATCAACATATCTCACATCTAAACTTTCATATTTACACTCACAGCACTTTAATCTTCAATATCACGTAAAAAATAACACTATTGCCATATTTTAAAAGTGAAATACACCTTTTCATTTATAGATTTAAAACACCAAAGTGCAATGTATATAGACATAAAAGTTTAAATGTGAGATATGCAAATACATAAGAATTGTATGCTATGAATGTAAATTTTACTTTTTTTCCCAAAAAAACAAAGAAAAATGAGCCTACTGTATGCCTTTAAGAAGATTAGCACNATTGTATGCTATGAATGTAAATTTTACTTTTTTTCCCAAAAAAACAAAGAAAAATGAGCCTACTGTATGCCTATAAGAAGATTAGAAAGATGAGCCATATTCCCAGACTTGAAACAGTAATAGAAGTAAAATTAAGAAGAATACTTCTCTGCAACAAGCCAGGACGAAGAATTTGAACATTCAGAATTTCATGCATTGTCCTTACAACAAAAAACGGCTTAAAATATTTTTATTTTTATTTTTATTATTGCTTCAAAAACAATTTTTCAAACGGAAAGTTCTGAAAAAACAATGAAAAAGCNGTGTGAGATCTGTAAATACATAAGAATTGTGTTATGAGTTTGTAAATGACTTTTATAAATAATCTTGTGACACGAATAACATATATTATATAAATAACATTGAATCAAACATAAGCTTACAAAAATCAAATCAATTTGCTGAGANGTGTGAGATCTGTAAATACATAAGAATTGTGTTATGAGTTTGTAAATGACTTTTATAAATAATCTTGTGACATGAATAACATATATTATATAAATAACATTGAATCAAACATAAGCTTACAAAAATCAAATCAATTTGCTGAGATATAAACTAAACTAATTTATTTATATTCCAGAATTTGGTGCTCCTGTAGTTGCTATTCAAATCAGGAGACAAAATGACAGCCTTGTCATAGACAAGACAGAACCGCATGATATAAAAGCTCATCAACATTGTTTCCAGTAAAATAGACTCAAGTGAAAGCCCCCAGCAATAAATTCAGAAGAAAAAACTGCTAAAAACAGTATTAAAATGATTCAAAATTTCTACTATGCACCAGGAAACATCCCCAGTAGAACAAATTTCCGCTGGCTCAGATCTGAAGCAGCTTGGATTTCAGAAATCAGATATATGAAGAAGAATCAGANGAACAAATTTCCGCTGGCTCAGATCTGAAGCAGCTTGGATTTCAGAAATCAGATATATGAAGAAGAATCAGATATGAAACTTCTGCATATCTGGAAGTAAAAATTTCCAAGTCAAAATAAATGGATTTGAACTTTATTCAGGATGTAGTAAACTTATGCCAGCTTCTTTGAAGGTGCGCCGGAATTGTTGAATTTCCCAGCTTCTTAAACTAGTTTCCTTTGAATCACAGAGCTGGCATTCTATCTCAGTCACACTGCAGTATTCAGAGAAAAATGCAATTTTTAAGAAGATTTCATGTTTGAAATGAAACACAGAATAAAATTCAGTAATTACCCAAATCAGAATAAGAAAGGAATCAGGTGATTTTTTTTTTTTAATTTTTGCAGGGCATTTACATATATAGTACATGATTCTTATTTATCTACATATCTCACATCTAAAATTTCATATTTACACTCAAAGCACTTAAATCTTCATTATCACATAAAAAATAACACTATTGCCATATTTTAAAAGTGAAATACAGATTTCATTTATACATAAAAGTTTAAATGTGAGATATGCAAATACATAAGAATTGTATGCTATGAATGTAAATTTTACTTTTTTTTCCCCAAAAAACAAAGAAAAAATGAGCCTACTGTATGCCTATAAGAAAGATGAGCCATATTCCCAGACTTGAAACAGTAATAGAAGTAAAATTAAGAAGAATACTTCTCTGCAACAAGCCAGCACGAAGAATTTGAACATTCAGAATTTCATGCATTGTCCTTACAACAAAAAAAGGCTTGAAATATTTTTATATTTGTTTATTATTGCTTCAAAAACAATTTTTCAAAGGGAAAGTTTTGAAAAAACAATGAAAAAGCGTTCAACCAAACGTTCATTAGTTTATATATAAAAGTTCAAATTTTTTACATCACATCAGAAATATCATTCACATGCATAGGTNACTTCTCTGCAACAAGCCAGCACGAAGAATTTGAACATTCAGAATTTCATGCATTGTCCTTACAACAAAAAACGGCTTGAAATATTTTTATTTTTGTTTATTATTGCTTCAAAAACAAATTTTCAAAGGGAAAGTTTTGAAAAAACAATGAAAAAGTGTTCAACCAAACGGTCATTAGTTTATATATAAAAGTTTAAATTTTTTACATCACATCAGAAATATCATTATCATGCATAGGTTTTTTACTACCAAGATGTTATAAATGTAAATATCAAACATTTGGTGTTAGATATGTAAATGCTTAAGAATTGTGTGGTGAATATGTAAATTTCCCGTTTAAAAGATGTGTGCCAATGCATATCTCCAATATAGGGTCTGATGAGGGGTTGTGTGTGCAATTATCTCCATGACTCTGAACCAATGACCTCCTTGCCTAAATGGAGGCAAAAAAACCATTGCAATAGATTTCAATGTGGAAAATATTCAATAATAAAAAGAGTAATGCTTATGTAAAATTTAAAAAATAACAGAAACAACTGATGGGATATTACATACACACCACTAAATTCTTATGTAATTACATATCTAACACCCAAACAACAATTTTTACATACATGCCAACTTACCTTCGCAAAAAAAAAAAAGGTGCATTTCATATTTAAAAGTTATAAAGGTGGTATTTTTTATCTGATATAAATGATTCAGGTGGTAGAAATGTAAAAAGTAAAGTTTAGGTGTTAGATATGTAAAGACATAGGAATTAATGTGTACCAATGCTACTATATCACCAATATAGGGTCTGATGAGGGGTTGATTTTATGCAAGCCTTCTCCATGACTCTGAACCAATGACCTCCTTGCTTAAATGGAGGCTGACAAACCATTGCATTACATTTCAATTAGGAAAATATTTAATAATAAAAAGACAGATACTTATATGAAATATAAAAATATAACAGAACCAACTGATGGGAAATTGCATACATCCCACTAAATTCTTATGTATGTACATATCCAACACCTAAAATTTAATTTTTACACACATACCTCCTTACCTATGCATAAAAAGGTGTTGCTCACTTTTTAAATATTAAAAAGGTGGTATTTTTCACATGATATGAAAGATTTTGGAGGTATAAATGTAAGAAAAAGTAAAGCTCAGGTATGGGATATGTAAATACAGAGGAATTGGATGGCATGTANTATATATATATATATATATATCATCACTCATATTTTCACTGGGCTTCAAGCTTGGAGATCCAAATGAGCTATCTAGTAGTTTTCATCTATCTAAGGATTTAGTTCCCCTGGCTTTTGCTTTAACTTTATTTTGCTTTTTTTTTTTTTCTTGACAATTTTTGTACATTATCATTGGTGTACTCATATCATTTTCTCATTATACTATTTTTATTAAAAAAAATTCTTACCCAAACTACTTGAAGTTGGCTTAATGAATCCTTCTTCTATATTCATTTGTGTTGATTGCAACATATGGTGTTTACTCTAGCTTTTGGAAGTCTTTTTGTACAGCTTTTGCCCATAGTATCATCGGTTCATAGTTTACTTGTTGTTAAGCATCCGTCGAACATATCCAAATTAGCTATTTTTTCAGTGTAATATTTTTAATAAATGAAACTCACTTTCTCCCTACAAAACAATTATTTATTAGCTTATACTTTCCAAATTTACCACACTTATAACAAAGTTATCATTTCTTGCATTCCCAACTTCTTTGTTTAAATAATTTAATTATTATTCACACTTATGCTATAATGCTTGGTCAATCCAATTATGTTTTTCTATATCTTGGAAGTCTTCCAACTTTTTTTATTTCATTGCACTATTTAGACATTTCAGAACTTTTAAATATTTAAGAAATTATGCCATATTCTATGTCCTCATTTTATTGTATGATAAAGCTAATGTAGTTAAGTTTATCACAATCATATATCTCTCTAACTTAACAATTCTATCTTTGCCATTGCAATTCCTAACTTTATTATATTTTCAGCGCATATTGTTTCTATACTATTTTGTTCTCATTTCCTAAATATCTAACTCATCATATAAAATATCAACATTTTACCTTTGATTCTAAAATCAAACTACACTTTTTCTCTCATAGGAATGGATTGGAGGCCAATCAGCTGCTAAGAGCTAACCAATCTTCTGCACTTGGGGACTTAGATTCCTGCATCAAGAATTTTCAGTCCTCCATTAATTGTGAGCTATCTGATTCATCTCTTAACATGTTTTTCAAATATTAGCGCACACTTTCTTGGATGTTAAACTTTAAAATTTAGTATTGATGAAATTTTTCTTCCATTTTTTTGTTTACTTTGGATTCATGAAATCTTCAGGTTCTCTGAAACTTTACAATGATGCTTCTGAGAGCATCAATTCCATTACCATTCCATCAATCAGGGATTTATGGGACCTAAAGAATGAACACTATCTCAAGATTGTTGAGATCACAGACAGCACTGAAAAGTGTTTGGAACAGGAGTACATGGTAAGCATATTAGCACACAATTCTTATGCATTTACAGATCTCGCACTTAAACATACATTATAACACTTAGGTACTTTAAACCTCAACTTTCATATTTACACACATTGACTAATATTACATAAAATATCATCAATACTAAAGTTAAATTACCACAGATTAAAAAAGAATGAATATTCATAAAACTGGTTTAAATAGGTGTGAAATGGTGGTAGGGACGGTCTATCACCCCAAATAGCCCGTTTGGAATGGATTTTTTTTTTTTTTTGGTCTTAAAAATCATGTTTGTTTATTGTTGTTTTTATTTTCTATTTTAAAAAATAAATCAGCCAATTTTTTAAAATACCCAAAACAACATTTGTCTATTTTGAGTATTTTAAGAAAGTCATTTCAACTAAACATGTTTTATTTCAAATCAAAACATAAACAAAAAATAAAATGAAAAACCAAAACAAAAAACAAAAAAGATCCCAAACGAACCCTAAAATTCTAATAAGAGTTGTAAACTACACAGGTGGATGCATGAACCATCTTTTTCAGCACTAATAAAAAGGTGAACCAATTTGCCTGGCGAGGCATTGATATTGGAGCTGAGAACACCAGACTTTGAAGAGCTGCTTGAAGGTTTCTAAGAAGTCTCTATGTGAGCAGATAAATGGGGAAGTGAAAAATCTATCTTCAGCTAATGAGAGAGTCCCCCTAAATACAAAAAATTGAGGAAGAATTCAACCTGATTGAGTAAATCCAAGAGGATGTACAGATCTCTCTCTCTCTCTCTCTTTCTTTTTTCTTTTTCTTTCTGTTGCAACAAATGGTATAAAAACAGTGAATTATCTAAAGGTCAGTATATTTTCACATTACAAACCTACTGTTTTTCAATCGGTAATTGTATAATATCAGTAATCCAGCATGAATCATACCAGAAGATAAAATAAGAAAAACTGTATACAACTAATGTAAGCATTTAGAGCTACATGTTGTCTTCTTTCTCTAACAATATATTCAATTATTCATGAAATTTTATTTCAAAGAGGCACATGAGTAGTTCTGAATCAACATGATCTTCAAATGCAGTATCTAGAGCTCCTGATGCAATTTTTTTTCCCTTCATTTCCTCATAAAAACTCAAACAACACCTAAGAGCATTTCACAACAATGAAATCATAGATGAATACGAAAATTTACATATGTAGCACATAATTGTTATGTATCTATATATCTCACACCTAAACTTTAATATTTACATAATAGCACTTCGGCGCTTTAATATTATGTATGAAAAAGTGTATTTCACTTTTAAAAAGTGATAAAAGTGCTATTTTATTTGATATTAAAGATTTGAGTGCTATGTGTCAATATGAAAGTTTAGGTGTATCTGTAAATACATAAGAATTGTGTGATGAGTTTGTAAATGACATTTATAAATAATCTCGTGACATGAATAACATATATTATATAAATAACATTGAATCAAACATAAGCTTACAAAAATCAAATCGATTTGCTGAGATAAACTAATTTATTTATATTCCAGAATTTGGTGCTCCTGTAGTTGCAATTCAAATCAGGAGACAAAATGACAGCCCTGTCATAGACTAGACAGAACCGCATAATATAAAAGCTCATCAACATTGTTTCCAGTAAAATAGACTCAAGTGAAAACCCCCAGAAATAAATTCAGAAAAAAAAAACTGCTAAAAACAGTATTAAAATGATTCAAAATTTCTACTATGCACCAGGAAACATCCCCAGTAGAACAAATTTCCGCTGGCTCAGATCTGAAGCAGCTTGGATTTCAGAAATCAGATATATGAAGAAGAATCAGATATGAAACTTCTGCATATCTGGAAGTAAAAATTTCCAAGTCAAAATAAATGGATTTGAACTTTATTCAGGATGTAGTAAACTTATGCCAGCTTCTTTGAAGGAGCGCCGGAATTGTTGAATTTCCCAGCTTCTTAAACTAGTTTCCTTTGAATCACAGAGCTGGCATTCTATCTCAGTCACACTGCAGTATTCAGAGAAAAATGCAATTTTTAAGAAGATTTCATGTTTGAAATGAAACACAGAATAAAATTCAGTAATTACCCAAATCAGAATATGAGAAAGGAATCAGGTGGTTTTTTTTTTAATTTTTGCAGGGCATTTACATATATAGTACATAATTCTTATTTATCAACATATCTCACATCTAAACTTTCATATTTACACTCACAGCACTTTAATCTTCAATATCACGTAAAAAATAACACTATTGCCATATTTTAAAAGTGAAATACACCTTTTCATTTATAGATTTAAAACACCAAAGTGCAATGTATATAGACATAAAAGTTTAAATGTGAGATATGCAAATACATAAGAATTGTATGCTATGAATGTAAATTTTACTTTTTTTCCCAAAAAAACAAAGAAAAATGAGCCTACTGTATGCCTTTAAGAAGATTAGCACATTCCCAGACTTGAAACAGTAATAGAAGTAAAATTAAGAAGAATACTTCTCTGCAACAAGCCAGGACGAAGAATTTGAACATTCAGAATTTCATGCATTGTCCTTACAACAAAAAACGGCTTAAAATATTTTTATTTTTATTTTTATTATTGCTTCAAAAACAATTTTTCAAACGGAAAGTTCTGAAAAAACAATGAAAAAGCGTTCAACCAAACGGTCATTAGTTTATATATAAAAGTTTAAATTTTTTACATCACATCAGAAATATCATTATCATGCATAGGTTTTTTACTACCAAGATGTTATAAATGTAAATATCAAATATTTGGTGTTAGATATGTAAATGCTTAAGAATTGCGTGGTGAATATGTAAATTTCCCGTTTAAAAAATGTGCGCCAATGCATATCTCCAATATAGGGTCTGATGAGGGGTTGTGTATGCATTTATCTCCATGACTCTGAACCAATGACCTCCTTGCCTAAATGGAGGCGAAAAAACCATTGCAATAGATTTCAATGTGGAAAATATTTAACAATAAAAAGAGTAATGCTTATGTAAAATTTTAAAAATAACAGAAAAAACTGATGGGATATTACATACACACCACTAAAATTTTATGTACTTACATATCTAACACCCAAACAACAATTTTTACATACATGCCAACTTACCTTCGCAAAAAAAAAGGTGCATTTCATATTTAAAAGTTATAAAGGTGGTATTTTTTATCTGATATGAATGATTCAGGTGGTAGAAATGTAAAAAGTAAAGTTTAGGTGTTAGATATGTAAAGACATAGGAATTAATGTGTACCAATGCTACTATATCACCAATATAGGGTCTGATGAGGGGTTGATTTTATGCAAGCCTTCTCCATGACTCTGAACCAATGACCTCCTTGCTTAAATGGAGGCTGACATACCATTGCATTACATTTCAATTAGGAAAATATTTAATAATAAAAGGACAGATACTTATATGAAATATAAGAATATAACAGAACCAACTGATGAGATATTGCATACATCCCATTAAATTCTTATGTATGTACATATCCAACACCTAAAATTTAATTTTTACACACATACCTCCTTACCTATGCATAAAAAGGTGTTGCTCACTTTTTAAATATTTAAAAGGTGGTATTTTTCACATGATATGAAAGATTTTGGTGGTATAAATGTAAGAAAAAGTAAAGTTCAGGTCTTGGATATGTAAATACAGAGGAATTGGGTGGCATGTATGTCAATGCCCCTTAAAAATATTGTTAGATGCAAACGATTTCCATGGAGAGAATAAAAGCAATAGAAAATATAAACAGCAAGCCTGTATGATCAAAAACCAGTAAACGAGTATGCATATATATGCAAACTAATCTTTACAAAATGCAATATTTTGGAACAAAACTCTGGAGTGTAAAACTACATTTCCGAAATTAAAATACTTAATTCAGTTATTATTACCCCTGATCACTCCTGGAACATGAACTCACAAACTGAGATCATGGAAAAGAAATTCACAATAAGCTTCCGCCCAAAAATCCAGCCGTCCTATCTCTGCTAAAAGATTCATCGTCAAAATCTTCATTTGTAGAGTTCTCCTGACAAAGCATTCTATTTTCAGCTCCAAGTACGTCCCAACTCATGGAGTTGTCTTGTCGTCTATCTGCATGATGCGACGTGTGGATAAAAGACTGAAAATTTTCCTTGGTGGGCCTCAGATCACTGTAGACGAGCTCCCCATTGTCTCCAACATTAAGATCAGGATGGAAATCATATCCAGAAGAACCGACAGCAGTTAGATCGCCGGTTGCAGCGTAGTTCGAATCATTCACCGCCGCTACGTCGNTAGACGAGCTCCCCATTGTCTCCAACATTAAGATCAGGATGGAAATCATATCCAGAAGAACCGACAGCAGTTGGATCGCCGGTTGCAGCGTAGTTCGAATCATTCACCGCCGCTACGTCTGAATTATCAGTCGCATCTTTCCTCTGTCTCTTCCATTTCTTCGTGGATGACGTACCGTCGTCCTCAAAATCTTCATCCTCCCTGTCCCGGTGGAGATAAACCCATAGCTTCCGCTCTCCGTCGAATTGTACGCAGGGGTCGCGCTCGTAATGTAAACGATCTAAAGCACCGNAACCCATAGCTTCCGCTCTCCGTCGAATTGTACGCAGGGGTCGCGCTCGTAATGTAAACGATCTAAAGCACCACTGACGACTTGGTTGATCTGCGCATCGGTAACATCTTCGACAATGTACTGGGAATCCCTGATCAGAGTGCAAACATCTGCTCTGGTTCCAACGCTTCCCGGCAATCTGGAAGCCGCATCTCTAACAAGACAAAGAACAGTAACATGTGGCGGGCGATCAGGCTTGAGCATAAAATGGTCGCGTGCTTTCGAAGTCGGCTTGCCGCCGCCCCTTCTCAGTGGTGCTACGATGGATTTTCGTCCGTCGAATGCGGTGTACTGGAAGGCCCTGTCTGGAATCGAGTATCGTAAGAGCTCCTCTTTCCGGAAATACGCTCTTACTTCTTCAGAACTTGTTCTGATGGTGTTGAGGCTCTTCTGGGCTCTCAGATCTCTGAATCTCTCCTTCTCGTCCAAGACGGGCAACATGGGAGGCGGCGCAGGAAGACTTCCGATTTGCTGGAGGGTTTCTTGACCGCTTTTTAGCCAGTTAGCGAAGGCATCGACCAATTTGACGAGCATCTTGTGCGAAATGCCCCAAGTTTCGGCAGAAGTTTCTTCCGCATTATCATTATCAGATAAAATCGAAGAAAGCGGACCGATCCATGTCCAACTTTTACTCGATTTCTCATACGATACGAGTGCCTTCCAACCCTTAGCTCCCAACGGCGCTGTCCTGGATGAAAATATTCTCAGGACTCCTCTAATCAAATCCTGGAGAGGCTCCTGAGTTTCGAGAATGCAAGGATCTCCAGGGTTCGATCTGACATGATTGACAATGTCCTGAATTTTGACAGAAGGTAAACTATTATGGCAGCCGGGCTCGAGATTGTTGTCCGCCATTTGATCCTGAGAATGAGAAATAAGCATGTCGTCGCCAACATGTAGTAACCTTTTCGGCTCTGCTTTAAACTTGTCAAGATGATTACCAATCTCTGCATTATCTTCCATAGGAGGTGAAACCAAGGCCTTCCGAACAGCTGAAAGAAGATGTATAACCGAGAAGGAAAAACCAGTGTGAATGGTGGGCGTTATCAGAGTGAAGGACTTTCTCTGCGTCTTCATATCTAGATCTAACTCAGATGCGACCTTCTCCGATAACATTGGCTCAGGGATTAATAACAGCGGGGATGGGGCAGCAATGGCATCAGCTTTTCTTTTCCCTCTCCTTTTTGTAGCAGAAGAATCATCAATTTGCTTCCTTGAATTAAACTGTTGGTAAGAAGGTTCGTTCAGATCCTCATGATACCCCCCATCTTCTTCCCTCCCTATATTCTTCAACAGAAGATCACCACTCTCCAAAGCATATTCATTAAAAACTTGGTTTTTGTTTACAGGCCCATCTGCCTGACTCTGAATATCCGATAAGCGCGTATTTGCATCAAAATTATCCTCGGCTTTATCTAAACTACTGCGTCCAAGATTATAAATTTCATTTGCTCGTTGAGAAGAGTGATGTATATCTGCCGAAAGTTTCCTCTTTCTGTCTGCAGAACGAGAACCAAGCGAAGCAGGCTGTAACTCTTCACTGAGATGAACTGCTTGGTGTTTCCTTGCAGATTTACCCCCATGCGAGAAACTTTTATAATTTGTTTTACCTTTCTGCTTCACAGTTTTACAGTTAGGCTCATCTTCTGCTGTGTGGCCAGTCACGACTCCCTCGAGTGGAAGAGGAAGATCCCTTCTATTGGATTTTGCAGCTTTACTTGGTTTTCTATAATTCAGAACTGGTTTAACAAATCCTGACTGCCGGGCTTCGGTTGCANCCAAGCGAAGCAGGCTGTAACTCTTCACTGAGATGAACTGCTTGGTGTTTCCTTGCAGATTTACCCCCATGCAAGAAACTTTTATAATTTGTTTTACCTTTCTGCTTGACAGTTTTACAGTTCGGCTCATCTTCTGCTGTGTGGCCAGTCACGACTCCATCGAGTGGAAGAGGAAGATCCCTTCTATTGGATTTCGCAGCTTTACTTGGTTTTCTATAATTCAGAACTGGTTTAACAAATCCTGACTGCCGGGCTTCGGTTGCTGGGGTTGGAAATTCTGGCCTGCTTGTTGCTGGGGTTGGAAATTCTGGCCTGCTTGTATATGGATAACCATGGCCATCTTCTTTGAGTTCATCTGAAGAATCTGATTCAGTCTCTTCACTTTGAACGTAGGAAGTCCTAGCCCTCGAAAATCCCTTCCTGACTCCTAATTGATTAGAAGATTTATCCATCAGCTTACCCTGCGAATTTTTTGTTCTATACTCTGGTTGAAAGAATGTTTCACTCATTGCCGGAGGAACTTTAAAAGACTTTGCTTTCAAACCAAAGCCAGATCTATGATTATCTCCAGCATTCCATTTCATATCAAAATTGTTGAGAGGAACACATTCATCATAAACTTTGTGCTGCTTAGAGTGGGGAATGATAGCAGGACCCTCAGATACTTTGGATTTGGGCAATCGATGCTGAAGCTCATCACTGGCCGTGTACTTCAAGTTCTTGTCAGAATGCTTCGGTTTCTTCACAGTTCTAACAGAATCATAGTCATAAGAAGCAATGGTAACTTTCTGATCAGAGCTTCTAACTCCACCAAGGTAATCAGGTAACATTTCTGGGTCCTCTTCCCGAAAATGCTTCTTATTTTTTGATTTCATCAAGCCAGACCTGGCCATTTTAAGTCTGCTACCAGCATTCCAATCACCTTGCCCACCATATTTATCAACCTGTTCATCAAAATACCCATCAGCACCACCTCTTCCGCCGCCATTAATGGCATCAAAGCCAGAATAGTTATCTTTCCGACGAACACCATATGAAAGTCTGGGCATTTCTGCTTTCTTCTCTGTTCCATTATTAAACAACAATGGAAAGTTACTTCCTTTACTGTTATTACAGCCCTTGGGGACAGCAACCTTCAAAATCCCCTTGGATTTTTCCTTCCCAAACCTTACCGGTTTCATATTCATCCTGCTATCTTTAGAGAAAACCTCAGAAGGAACTTTCTGAGATGATTTTCTAGCTCGAGGGTCCATAGTGAACCTTTTGCTCCAGTAGGCCTCGCTGGAATCACCGCTTTCAGAATTCATCTCAGAACCCAAATACCCATTCTTATCATAACCCAAACTCTTTTTTCTTTTCAAAATGTTCAAAACTCGCAGCCTCTCTTCAACACCATATCCATTGCAGTTCACCCAAATGTCTCTAATCTGAACAAGATTCCTCACCATGGAATCCTGATGATTTCTTAACCAGTGATAGTATTGTCGCCTCTTAAACAAATTCAAACCTTGGCGGTAAAGAACAATCCTCGGTTCAAAAAACCCACCTTTCAACCTATTGAAGAAATTCATAACAGGGTTTCCGAAATGAAAATTCATCCCACCTAACAGCTCCTTCATGTTTAGGGCAAAACCCTCGTATNCGGTTCAAAAAACCCACCTTTCAACCTATTGAAGAAATTCATAACAGGGTTTCCGAAATGAAAATTCATCCCGCCTAACAGCTCCTTCATGTTTAGGGCAAAACCCTCGTACTCCATGTCGGGGAGATATTCAGCCAAAGCGAAACGCTCCTCCTCGGTGAGACAATCGTTCCATGTTTCAATCGACAGAACCGCCCCAAGGTCTGGAAGATCATAGAGTTCCAGCGGGATGCTGCAACTCTGGTTCCCCACCTGGCAGAACTCCATCCCCGACTCGCCAAACTCGGACAGATCGATCTCGTCGGAACCCATGCCGGAATCTGCATCGGAAGCAGAACCGCCGTCGGTTGAAGACCCCATCGACGCGGAGCCCTCATCATCCTCTTCGCTTGAAACAGTTCCAGATGAGAAATACCCGTTCATTCTCGAAGCCCTAAAGCTGTTCTTGACGATCGCCATGACTCGGTCAGCAATCTAATAACCCATATTAACAATTGTATGCTACGTATGTAAATTTCCCTTTAACAAAACCCTNCAATCTAATAACCCATATTAACAATTGTATGCTACGTATGTAAATTTCCCTTTAACAAAACCCTANGCAATCTAATAACCCATATTAACAATTGTATGCTACGTATGTAAATTTCCCTTTAACAAAACCCTAAAAAAACAAGATACAAGCTTGAAACCCTAGAGATGAAAGGAATCTGGAAGGAAACATACCGTGGAAAGATCCGGAAGTGAAAGATGGCCTGGGAGAAGAGAATCGAGAGAGGAATCGAATTAAATAGGGCGAAGTAACCGAAGAAGACGTCGACTCGTGGGGTTCTCCTGGTGCAGCTTTTGCTTCTGCGGTAGATAACAAAGGTGCGGAGGAGGAGAAGTATGGTGAAAAGGAAATAAATAAAAGGGGTGGGAGCGGAAAAAAGGCAAGTGGAGAGGAAGAGGTCGAGCGGTAGAGAGAGAAGTGTGTGCAGAGGATGCGAAAGGGGGGGGGAGAGAGAGAGAGAGAGAGAGAGAGAGAGAGAGAGAGAGAGAGAGAGAGGAGAACTCGGGGACGGTGACCCAGCACCGAAACCGATACGGATAACGGAGAGACGATGGAATTCGATTCGGTGTCGGCAGGAAGATTGGTAACGGTTTTAGAGTGATCTTGATCGTTGAATTTGATGTCAGCTGCGATCCACCGTTAATTTCCAATGGAGGTAATCCGATATACGCGGGAAGAAAAAATATTTGTGCCAACGGTCATATGGAGATTGTAAATTTGTAATATTTGTTATTATTGCATTACAATCCTATTTATTTATTTTTGTAATATTAGATCATATATATATATATATATATTGTTAGTAGCAATTTTGTACTAAGTTCTAAGCTAACTTTTACTTTTGGATTTTGATGATTTTATAAAGTAAAATATTTTTTGTTTAACTTGTAAATTTATTATAATTTCATAAATTTCATTGTAGAGAAATTCAGAATGCAAATGAGATCNTGTACTAAGTTCTAAGCTAACTTTTACTTTTGGATTTTGATGATTTTATAAAGTAAAATATTTTTTGTTTAATTTGTAAATTTATTATAATTTCATAAATTTCATTGTAGAGAAATTCAGAATGCAAATGAGAGATTTTTTTTTTTTTTGGTTGCTTTCACATTAAATAGTTTCTTTGTTTGGGAAGAAGGAGAGGGAAGGTTGCGCTCCATCATATCTATTTCAGCTTGAAAAATCATGTCTATTTCAGCTTGAGAAATGTTGGGCCAATGCTTACGGGTGCAGACACTTGGACGGCCCATAAATGGAAGGCCGAATCAGAAACGTTCTACTATTTTAGGTCATTTCTCCATTAAATTAGTGTTTTTTTTCTTTTTCTTGAATAAATCTTGTCAGATCTGATGTAAATATAATTTTAATTAAATGTTGTTTAAGGAAAACTCATGAATATTGGAAAAGCTTAAGGTTTAATGGTTCGATTTAGAATATAATTTAAATATCTTATCATTAGCCATCACATAAAAATCAAATGACTAAAATTGAACAATATTTTAACCAATTGATTTTTTTTAAGAACCAGACAGATTCATTGGTTTGTCAGTTCAACATCAACTCTAAATGGTTCAATTTTAGTTCTACGCAGAAACAATTCTAAAATTAAATCAAACCTGCTAAATGATTGATTCACGATTAAACTGGTCGAACCAATCTGTCCTATCCAATTATGCAATTATGGTCTAAAGTTCATAATAAACTTAAATTAAATATTTTACACAAATAAATAAGTAAAAAAAATGGGGAAATATAACTTTATGCATAAATTCTTCTTTGTCAAAAATTTTTATTGATTATGTTATGTAATATTCAATCATTGATCTCAAGAATATGTCTTTTCTTCACCTCATATCATCTCTAAGTACGTATTATATATCTTTTCATCTTTTATAACTAGGGCTTGTAATTCCTTACCATAAACAACTAGTATTTTAGATTAGGAATAAATCGTATGCACATTAATTGAATAAAGTTTTTTTTCTTTATGATGATAAATATAAGTCAAATACTTTAATAGAAAGTAATTACTTAAAATATTGCGCTATTTGCTTCATTATTTTTTTAATTATACATATATTTCTCTTAAAGGTATTGTTGTATGTAATGGCTTTTATTTTAATTGATTTGTTTTTTTTTTCTTTTTATTTATTTTCTTGTATGCTCTAGTCCTCCTCTATAAAAAATGACATAGTTTTTATGAGAGACAAAGAGAGGTGTATGGTGAGAAGAGTTGCCAAGCAGTTTTTCTTTCTCCCCATCCAGTGCTAGTGAAATCTCCCTCTCGTGGACATTAGTGAATCGATTTAACGTTGCACCGCGTAAATCTTTTGTGTTTGATTGTTGTTGTGTGAATTTCTACGTTTTTGCATTATATTCTCATAACAATTGGTATTAGAGTTTTGGGTTTGTAATCGGAGTAAAGATATGGCGTCGACAACAACATATTCGACGTGTGATGTTGGCGTTTTGTGCAGCATGTGGTCTGACGTACTTTGTCGGCATATTCAGAAGGATTTGGCGGTGCTTTGGTGAGCTTCAACGGGGATTTTGGCATGAAACAGGCGCTAGCGGAGGATTCGATGTGGTCTGATACGACTATCCAGCGTGGTACGCCTGAGCATTCTGCCCGACAGTCCAGCTTGTCGAAGAATTCTGAGATTTTGTGGAGCAGGGAAAGAAAGAACCCAATATTTGATTCTGTGGAGCAGAGCCCGTGATTTGTGAAGACAATTTTGAAAAACATAATGATAACACGATGTCGGGTTCTTCAATGTCCACTATGACTGTGAAAAAGTCGATTCATCAGGTGGTTAAGCATCTCCTCAAAATTAATGTGTTGAAATTTTATGATAAAGGAAACTTTGGCATGTGGCGATGCGAGAAGATAGATGTGATGTGATCTCTGAATCCGGAGGAAGTACTGGCTAGCAAGGAATGTCTTGAAGAGATGTTAGAGATAAATTGGTTGAAGATGAACATAAGTGTTTGTGGCTTGATCCAAAATTATTTGACTCAAGAAATCAAATATGGGGTGATGATGGAGACTTCTACACGAAAATTATGGAGGATGTTGGAGAACAAATATCTCACGAAGAGCGTGGACAATCATCTTCTCATGAAGCGTCAACTCAACAAATTTTAGATGAGATGGAGAGTTACTATTGATGAGCACTCGAATGACTTCACAAAGCTATTGATAAATTTGGATGAAGAGTTTGAACATGAAGATAAGGCACTTCTTCAGTTGAATTCGCTCCTGGATGAGTATGAAAACTTTACTATGACACTCATTCATGGGAAGAAGGTCATGAATTATAGCTAAGTGACTACGATCGAACCCAAGTGCAATGGTAAATTGTACCTCGCAACATACAACACACCGAAACACACAATGTAATGCAATTATCATGCATAATAGCAAATCATGCTGACCATAACGTACTCATATGGGAACCTAAGGTTTAGCCCTTAGATATTCAGCATAGCCGCCTCCGTCTTTTGCTAGGAATGTGGAGACCTTCATCCTCTGATTACTTATAGGAGAAGTCATTTATCATTTGCAGAACATTCTAGCTACAAAGGTTTTCACATCCTACAACCGTTCTACGATCTTATAGAATGGGCTAGCTATAAAGTTTTTCCCATTCTTCAAAATCCAACTATTCCCACCCTTTAATGAAGATTGGAAGCATCAAAGCCATGGAAATTTAGGACTCCGACACGCTAGCACTGGGGCTAAGGCTTATAATGGGAAGTCATTCAGATTCATAAAGGAATTGGTCACAAATGTGCTTCCTAACCTAGGGCTTTCTATAAGAAATAAACAGTTAATTAATAGGTGTATGACAATGCTGACTAGTATCGGTCGACCAACTTGCCTGGTGCGGGCGATCGAACCCACAATGACTCCACAAAACTGACCAATCAAAAGATGTATGACATGGTCGATCAATATCGTCTGACCAATCAGATCCTCTGGTAATGGGCGATCGATTGAGCCAGACGATATTGGGTTGCTGGTCACACCTGCCTTGTGTGGGCAACCAAACCCACAACATCTAGAAAAATCTATTCCTAAAGTTGGCTAGGAAAAGAAAAAATACAATGATTTCAAATAATCTTATCATCGTGAAGGTTGTGAATGTGTTTTTTCTATTAGAATGAAGCTATCCTAACAGTAGGAGAAAAGCCCACCCAAATCTTCTTAGAAAGCAATGAGGGAGCTCTCTTCACCGAAGAGATCGCCGAAAAAGTTTACCAGAGTTATCCTTCTCTAACGTAGAATGATTCTCTTCTTGCTGGAGAAACCGAGAGTTCGCCAGGAATCCTCCTTATCCCAAGCTAGGATGAATCCCTCAGCCGTGCTCCCCAGATAATTTGTCAGAGAGAGAGAGATCAGTCACCAGAGAAGAAGAAGAAAGGTGAAGAAAATGAAATTGGAAAATGTTAAGAAATTACAAACGCCTTAAAATGATCGTTCAACATGCCTCTATAATGGGGAAATCATCACGGATTAGTGGTAGTTACTATCGGACACGACCAGGATGAGGGCAACCCTAGTCCAAAGATGGAGTGCTTCTGATAACGTCTCGACAAATTCTTTGAGCTACTTGAGGGTGAGCGGGAGCGTTGCATGATCCAACAATATCAAAGAGGCATTCAGTATTTGTGACATCAAAAATTGATGCCAATAACACCACAACGAAATGGGGTGGAAGAGACGATGAATCAGACTTTGGTGGATAGTTTTTGGTGTTTGTTATCCAATGTTGTGTTAATATCATAGAATATGTTTGTCACTTGGTGAATTGTCTGCCTTCTGCATATATTGGGAAGAAAACCTCAAAGGAAATGTGGTCAGAACATTCTACTAGAGATTATGAATACATGAGTGTTTGGGTGTCCAGCTTATTACCAAATGCAAAATGATAAACTAAAACCACGAGCAAAGAAGACAATCTTTATTTGCTTCAAGCATGGAATTAAGAGCTTTAAGGTGTATGATACGTCAAAAAGAAAGATTTTCATTAACATAGATGTTATATTCGACGAGGCAAAATTGTTGAAAATTTGGGACTCAAAGCAAGTTGAGAGTTCTATTCGGACCACAGATATGCATCAGAAGTTGGAGTTTGATGCAACTTAATTTATTCCACAATATTTTTCCACTTTGACTCAGATATTTGATTCAGTTGAAGCTCAAGATGTATCTGTTGATAGTTCTTAGGAGAAGGTGGAAGAAGATGCTGAGGTTGAGATTCCTGCTCATGAAACTATTACAAAGAGCAGGAGCAGGTGCCAAATTATCTCAAAACTTTCTTGGTTGAGGGATCATGTTGCATTTGCACTTTCAGCCATAAAGACAAAGAAGCAGTGGAGAGCTTGAACTGTGATCTTGGGAGAGCGGCAATGGATGAGGAGATGGTGTCACTTCAAAAGAATGGTACTTTGAGGTTCGTGAAACTTCCTCCATGAAGGAAATTCATCGATTGCAAATGGGTGTATGCAAAAAAAGAAGGATCTCTTAGAGCTAATGTGTGATACAAGGCAAGATTAGTGACAAAAGACTTTGCACAACGAGAAGAAATTGATTATGACAAAGTGTTCTCTCCAGGGATTAAACATTCCTTAATCTATGTTCTCTTAACATTTATAGCACAATACGATCTGACCTTAAAACTGCTCGATGTGAAAACTACATTTCTATACATAGAATTCTAAGAGAAGATTTATATGCTGCAGTCGCCTAGATATGGCGCATCAATAGACATGGTTTACAAATTGGACAAGTTTTTATATGGGTTGAAGAAGTCACCATGACAGTGGTATAAAAAATTTAATCAGTTCATGGAGGGATAGGAGTACACAAGGAGTCAATATGATCATTGTGCATATTTTAAGAATTTGGTCAATGGTGAGGCCATTTATATTCTTTTATGCATTGATGATATGTTGATTGCATATGCTAGTCAGATTGATGTTGATAGGATGAAGACTCAACTGTCCAAGCATTTCAAAATGAAGGAGTTAGGTGAAGCTCGCAGAATTCTTTGCATGGAGATTCTTATGGACAAGACAACTAGAAATGTTTGGCATTCACAAAGAGCTTATGTTAGGAAGGTGTAGAAGAAGTTTGGGGTTGATGGCTCGAGCAAGGCAGTGAGTTTACTCACCGCATCTCATTTTCAATTGAGTTCGGATCAGTGTCCTAAAGATGATAAGAAAAGGAAAGATATGTGATGAGTTCCTTATGTCAGTGCAATGGACAGTCTGGTGTGTCTCATGGTTTTCACTAGACCATACATCACATAAGTAGTTGGTGTGGTGAGTAGGTCTGTGCATGATCCAGAAAGGAGCCATTGGCAGACTGTGAAGAGTATTTAGAGTTATCTGAAGGTTACAGTTGATGTTGGTTTGATATTTGAGATTTAGTCATCTAGTGTAGATTTGTATGTAGGCTACACTGAATCAGACTATGCAGGCGATATGGATAGGTGAAAATCTATGACGGACTGACGTGAGGTCCAATCAGTTGCAAGTCATTTCTTCAGACAACTGTTGTTTTTTCTACTAATGAAGCTGAGTACATGGTAGTTACAAAGGCGATCAAAAAAGCAATATTGATGCAGGACCTATTGGATGACTTGGGAGTTGATCATGAGTCTCTGATGGTGTTCTATGACAGTTAGAGTGCAGTATTCTTGGCTACAAATCCAATTCATCATGCTCTTACCAAGCACATTGACGTAAGGCACCACTTTATTTGAAACTTGATTTAAGAAAGTAAGGTTCTACTAAATAAGATAGATATGTAGAAGAATCCAACAGACATGTTCACAAAGGTACTATCAGTCAAGAAGTTCACATATTACAGGAGTTTAGTGAATATTCGAGCTCAGGAATGATTGTCTGATCGAGCATTTTGAAAAACTACTCGAGGCTTGAACCCTTCAAGAGGAGGGTATGTAGGCAACCAGTTTGGTGTAGCTGATTGGGATTCAGAGCTCAGTTGATCTTCTCTCACTTATATAGATATAAGAGATGAGGTGGAGATTGTTGTATTTAATAACTTTTATTTTAATTAATTTATTTTCTTTTTGGTTTATTTCCTTATATGATCTAGTTATCCTCAATAAAAAATTACATAGGGCTTATGAGAAAATAAGAGACGTGTCTGGTGAGAAGAGTTAAGTTGTAACCTCAAGTATTTTTTCTTTCTCCTAATCTGGTGCTAGTGAAATCCCTCCCCCCGTGGACACATGAGAATTTAACGTTGAACGACGTATATCTTTTGTGTTTGATTGTTGTTGTGTTAATTTTTATGCTTCCACATTATATTCGCATAACAGTTATGAAAAAATATGCATTCTTAATCATGTTTTGCATTTAGTCACACATTTTGAAAACTAAAATTCATAGGATAAATTATTTTGTTATTTTTGTGAGTGAAACACGTAATTTTTTTTAGGATAGACAAAATCACCAAATGTCTAATTTTTTTTAATTATGACGGGGCAAATTTATTGAACTATCTAAGCTATATAAAAAAAAATTTATTTATATAGAGAAATTATAAATCCCAATGAGCAATTGCTCATCCTCAACATAACCTTATTATGCCTCTATTTGTTGTTATGTAGACACACACACACCTTAAGATCAATATAAAGCCTTAAGATTCCAAATTTAGTTTAGGATTTAATTTAAGAACAATCCATTAATTTATATCTGTGCACAAAAACCTACAATATATCGAAGTAGTATGTGTGTGCGCCAACATGTACATCGGTGGAGATAGGGCCAGAGAGGGCACACATTCAACTTCCATTTTTGTGTTTAAATATCTAACACCTAAAATGCAAATCTTAAATGCAATTTTTACATGCATGCCTTCTTGTATATGCATGAAAAAGGTGCATCTCACTTCAAAAGTTAAAATGAGGGTTAATTTTATGTGATATGAAATTTTTGAATAGTATAAATGTAAAAAAGCAAAAGCTTAGATGCTAGATATCTAATTGCATAGAAATTGGGAGATATGTATGCAAATATCCCTTTTTAAAACTTTTAATGCCAAGGAGCATTTGGCACACCTTCATGGGCTTTTTGGTGTGGATCCACACTTCTAAAACCCATCCGATCATCGCATGAATTTAGGCGAGCATACCAAACTTAAAACATCCAAAATATATATATATATATATATTGAGGGGGTATGAGCAAAATTATTAAATTGCTTAAACTGCGTAATATAAATTATTAAATGCTATTATTTATATTGAAAAATTATAAATTTCATTTTGGGGCAGGGTGGGGTTTACCGGGACTCCTTGAGGGGATTACACCTCGCCCAGATGACAATCAAAATTCATGCTAAGAGAAATGCATGGCTATCTTCGGGGTTTAGGGAACGAGTAAAAACTGATGACATAAGTAATTAATTAAAGTTGTATACAGTTGTGACGTCACAGAGAACTCATTATATAAATCAACGGATCTGTCATTACAAAAGACAACATAACTTATAAAAAAAAGGTTCTTAGCTGCGTTTANAATTTTATGTGATATGAAATTTTTGAATAGTATAAATGTAAAAAAGCAAAAGCTTAGATGCTAGATATCTAAATGCATAGAAATTGGGAGATATGTATGCAAATATCCCTTTTTAAAACTCTTAATGCCAAGGAGCATTTGGCACACCATCATGGGCTTTTTGGTGTGGATCCACACTTTTAAAACCCATCCGATCATCGCATTAATTTAGGCGAGCATACCAAACTTAAACACTAAATCAATGAATGTTGTCCAAAGCTTTTTTCCTAACAAAGCTAATCCTCGCATGCTATATTGATCATTTTCACACCCAATTAGAATGATGCATGCAGAAATAACTTTATTTTTTAGGACAAGTAAGATTATGAAATGTCAATTTTTTTTCATGTGCTAGAAGGAAATATATATATATATATATATATATATTGAGGGGGTATGGGCAAAATTATTAAATTGCTTAAACTGCGTAATAAAAATTATTAAATGTTATTATTTATATTGAAAAAATATGAATCTCATTTTGGGGCACGGTGGGGTTTACCGGGACACCTTGAGGGGATTACACCTCGCCCAGATGACAATCAAAATTTATGCTAAGAGAAATGCATGGCTATCTTCAGGGTTTAGGGAACGAGTAAAAACTGATGACATAAGTAATTAAATTAAAGTTTTATACAGTTGTGACGTCACAAAGAACTCATTATATAAATCAATGGATCTGTCATTACAAAAAACAACATAACTTATAAAAAAAAGGTTCTTAGCTGCGTTTATGATAATTGTCCACCCGAGCAAAATGTGATTCTGCCCTTGATAGATCATATGATATAGTTAATATAGTCAATGGTACAATAATGAATATATACTGATTCAAAAACAAAAACGAAAAAAGGGAATGAGAGGATTTAGTAGGCTTTAAGATAAGGTTAGCTTTTATAAGTGGATGGTTATGTCATATTAAAACTCCTATTATGGGGGCGATGAGACTCACTCATTTAAAATTTACACCAATATATTTCAATGACATTTGATCTTTTAGTTAAGCTAAAGATGCGTACATCTATAACTTATGATTCAATTTTTAAGATTTTTCATATTATAATAGATGTATTGTATGGGGAGGCGCTACTCATTCCTAAATTTTTATCAAACTATTTGGTATGATAAAATATACTTAAAAATTTAACTTCAAA
>JXCR01147435.1:415024-425665 GCA_002079205.1 Phalaenopsis hybrid cultivar | reverse complement strand
TATATATATACACACACTCACACACACACACACACACACACAAAGGCAGGAAGAAGAAAAAGAAACCTTGGGAAACACAAGAGGACACATACATATTGGAGCTTGGTAGCTCATACTCTACAAGAAGGAAGTCTCTCACTAGACTAACTAGGGGGAGAGCAAAATCCTCCCTCCATGATTAATATCCTTTGTTGGAATATAAGGGGGATTGCCCACCCCCTTTCTTTAAAAAGGCTATAATATTTAAATAGAAAACAAAAATTATGGTGTTTGGCAATTTTAGAACCATTGGCCCACCACACAAATTCCTAAAATTCTTTCCAGGCTTTACCTTATTTTCCAATTTGATTAACAAGATCTGGTTTTTTGTAGAGTGGAGCTAGAATGTGTCATTCAACATAATCACCCTCAATTCCTACATTTTTCTTTTTCAGTGGCAAGTTAGGGGGCAAATGCTACCATTGTGTATGGTGGGTGCACAAAGACTACAAGATTGGAACTGTGGAATGAACTCTATCAAATAAGTCAATATTCTGATAAAGAATGGCTAGTGGGGGTGGGGGATTTTAAATGTCTTTCATCTCCTATTGAAAAGAGGGGAAGAAGACCCCCGAACATTTCTACTATGAACACATTCAATGATAAAATGCAGACCTCAGATCTGTTTGGTTTGGGTTATAATGGACGTGAATTCACTTGGAAAAGGAGGAGACTATGGGAAAGACTGGATATATTTCTTTTTAATGAAAAATGGCTTTAGAACTTCCTCCACACCACTGTTACCCGTATTAGTCTAGCTGGATATGATCACATACCTCTCTTGATTACTATTTTAGCTGCTCATCACTAAGGAAAAACTCCTTTTAGATATTTGAACATGTGGTCCACTCATAAGGATTTTCTCAATTTTTTTAAAGATCATTTTAGGGATAGTTATCACCCAAACCCCTTAATCAAACTCTGGTGCCTGCAGAAAAAAGTTGGGAAGGCCCTCAATCACTAGAACTGGAATACCTTTGGTAATGTGTTGGTTGGGGTGGAACAGGCTGAAAGGTAACTGAAGGAATTAAAAAATGCAGTTGTTAATGGGTTGGTTGATGAGGTCTCACTATTGGAAGCAAATAAAAAATTGCTCACAGCTGTGGCCTGACAGGAGAACTTTCTGAAACAAAAGGCTTCCTCCAACAAATTCACTGATGGGGATAGAAACACAAAGTTATACCATTCTTGCATAAAGTGAAAAAGAAAATGCAATATTGTTCACTCAATCAAAGATGAACATCGCAATGGGATTAAGGACTCATCTAAGATTGCTAAGAGTGCACTGGAAGGCTATAAGAAGCTAATGCAATGCTCAAATTACCCAAGAATGTAGTTGGACCTAGAATTATTTCTCTTTGATCATGTGCACACTGACAATTTAAACCTTGCTTAAGTTCCAAGTGAGGAGGAAATTTGGCAAGCCCTCTCCACCATAGACAGTGCCAAATCAGCAGGCCCAAATGGCTTCACCTCAGATTTCTATAAGAAGGCTTGGGACATAATCATGGGTGATGTAGTGCTAGCTATCCAAAGTTTTTTTCAGGGTCATGGCTTACCTAACTACTTTTGTGCTGCCACAATTGTATTTGTTCCAAAATCCCGCACAAAAGAATAGTGGCAAAAGCTTCAGAGCTAATAGTTTCATTACTGTAGTAAGCAAGATTTTCAGAAAAATACTTGTGAGGAGGCTCCAACCCCATTTGAATCATTTAATTAGTCCAAAACAGATATCATTTGTTAAGGGGAGGTACATAGGGGACAATGTGATTTTTACTCAAGAACTGCTCCATGATTTAGATAGAGCAAGCAGAGGGGGTAACTTAATTTACAAACTTGATTTTGAAAAAGGTTGATGATATGATAAACTAGGAGTTTGTGTTGGAAACACTGGTGGCCAGGGGATTTTTCAATGCTTAATGTTTGATCATCAATAGATGGTTAGAAGGGAATGTAAACTCATTATTCATCAATGGGAAAGTTTATGGCTTTTTCAAAGCCTCCGGGGGTCTAAAACAATGAGACTCTTTATCTCCCACCGTCTTTATCATTGCTTTGCGCTATCTCTCTAGATTGATTGATAGGCCCACCCACAAAAAAAGCTACAACCAATATCATAACAAATCCACCTTGGATATCAGCCATTTAGTGTATGTAGATGACATAATCATATTCTCTAGAGCCAATAAAGCTAATGCTAAGGTGTTACATACATGTTTGTTGGACTTCCAAAAAACTTATGGGTTGCAGCTAAATAAAGAAAATGACAAGTTCTCTTCAGCAAACAAATTTCCCCTTCCATCAAGCAATGGATAACTAGTCCATAGGATTTACCTCAATATTCATCCCTTTTAAATATCTAGGAGTGCAGTTGTTCAAAGGAAGAACTAAACTTACTCACTTTGATGAGGTAGTGGACAAAACCAACTCCCAATTACAATGTTGAACCAACTCTTTCCTTTCAAATGGAGGCAGGATTACACTGTTGAAAAGCATTCTCACTACCTTCCTATCCTATATTCTACAAATGGTTGTAATGAAGAAAAGAACCCAACTTCTCTTGGAAAGAACCTTTATTAGATTTCTTTGGGCAGGGCAGAGAAAACAATTGGATTGGGCCAGCTGACAGAAAGTAGCTAAACCATTTTCAGCTGTAGGTTTGGGGTTCAAGGGACTTCAACAACTTCAACATATTAGCCTATGCAAACTATGGCTCATATTTAGACAGCAAAATACACTTTTGACACAATTTATGTTGGCTAAATACTGCAGATCTGCTCACCCCAATCTGGTTTCCAGAAGGCTTGGGGACTCCAGAACCTGGGGGAATCTACTCAATCTCAGAGAGGATGCTGAAAGCCTTTACTTATGGGATTTAGGTTAAGAAAAAATACATTTTTGGTTGAACAGATGGTGTCCAGAGGAATTCCTGAATACCGTTCATGAGAATCTTAACACTGAACTTATGGTGGAAGATTGCTAGGAGTGGAACTCCTAGCCAGCAAAAATTCTTAATTCCTTCCTCAATGAGAACTCATTGAACTAATCTCCAGGCTACCATTTGACAAATAGAAAAGACTGACTGGTTCTAACTTTATGCTTCACTCAAAGCCTAACTAAAGCAATGTATTCTAAATTGTATCAGTGGGAAGAGGTGTCCTAGGGAGATAGCTTGTGGAACAAGTTCTTAACCCCTTCCATGTCTTTTTTTTTGCTGGAGATTTTTCAATAAACTGTTGCCTATAGATGATATCCTTAAACTCAAGGGACTGAGAGGCCCTTCCATATGTTGCTTATGTAAGGATGTTGTGTAGTTCGCTGGTCACCTTTTCTTTGATTGTTCCTTCTCCCAAGCAGTCTGGAATTGCCTGCTAACACAAATGCAGCTAAATACAATGAATTTAGAGTGGAATTGTTTGTTAGCCTGCTGGAGTGGCTAGTAGAAACTGAAGTTGCATCCTATCCCCTTCCTTATTGCCTGGTTCATCTAGCCTGCTAGAAATCAAGTCAAATATGAAGACCAATTAGTCACAACTAGGAAAGTGGTTTTTAACTATTTAGCATTCATCAAAACTGTTGGCTCTACTATATTTTCTATGATAAATTTTTTTTGGAAAAAACCTATCCACCCTTATGTCAAAATCAACACTGATAGGAGTTTTTTTCTTATAAGGAACTGGAATAGGTAAGGTGTTCAGAGATCACCAGGGTAGATGCTTGCTTTTCTTTCAATCTCCTATCATTATTGTGGATGCAATGGAGGCTAAAACTGTGGCAATGTACTGGGCTTTAAAGCTGGTCAGCCTCAACAAATAGCTTCTNAATTTTTTTGGAAAAAACCTATCCACTCTTATGTCAAAGTCAACACTGATGGGAGTTTTTTCTCATAAGGAGTTGGTATAGGTGGGGTGTTCAGAGATCACCAGGGTAGATGCTTGCTTTTCTTTAAATCTCCTATCATTGTTGTGGATGCAATGGAGGCTAAACTGTGGCAATGTACTAGGCTTTAAAGCTAGCCAGCCTCAACAAATAGCTTTTTTTGCAGATAGAAGTGGACTCCTCTCAGCTCTTGGACTATATTACAGGAAGGAACAACCCCCCCTTCACATATACTTCAGTGGATCAAACAAATTCAAAACATAAGGAAGGAGATTATGGTCACTTTCAACTTTATCTACAGGGAAGGCAACAAACCTACAAATTTCCTGGCTAAAAGAGGTGGAGAGTCTCAAAGTGTTTGTGTTTCTACCTTACCAACATCTTCTCTTAATTTTTTTCTTCAGTGTGACATGTTTAATGCCCCACACCTCAGACTTGTAACTTCTTTTTGATCTTAATAGATATTTATCTTTGTCTAAAAAAGTGCATATGTATATGTACGTATATGTATATATGTATGTATATGAATATGTATGTNCCTGGCTAAAAGAGGTGGAGAGTCTCAAAGTGTTTGTGTTTCTACCTTACCAACATCTTCTCTTAGTTTTTTGCTTCAATGTGACATGTTTAATGCCCCACGCCTCAGACTTGTAACTTCTTTTTTATCTTAATAGAGATTTACCTTTGTCTAAAAAAAATGCATATATATGTATGTATGTATATGTATGTACATGTATGTATGTATGTGTGTATAGATGTATGTATGTATGTGTGTGTGTGTGTGTGTGTATATATATATATATGTATATCTATATATATATATATATATACATATATGTATATATATGTATATGTATATGTATATCTATNTAGAAAACTTCTAGAGTTTCCTCTAAGCAATCTCCAAACTTCTTCACACTAAAACACACTCACACTTACAAATACAAACTATTAAAAATCTAACTCCTATTGCCGCCCAATTGAAGTTTTGAGGCTCCAAAAAACCCTAAATTCAACCAAATTCTTCTCATTAAATAGAAAAAAAATAAATAAGGGTTGTTTCAAACACCCCTCCAAACTTTTGCCGAATTTGATTTGTCTTCTAGAAAGGTAGCTACTGGCGATATAGCGCCAGTCTAGGGCATTATAGTGCCCTTCTCATCCGTCTATGGAGCTATGGCGCTAATGGGTGGCGTTATAGCGCCACACAAAAATCAACATTTTTGCTCCATTTTTTCCTCATTTTCTCTAAATGTCCATTCCATGTACCTGAAACCAAAAACATGCAAAATATCTTTCTTTAAAGTACAATATCATTAAAAAATGTATGTAGAAGGCTTATAAAATAGTCACTAAAAACATGTTGCTTTGATTTGGATCAACAGTTCATTCACTTACTTGAGCAAGGATGGTAAAATATAACTTTAAGGAAAGCACGGGAAAGTTAATATAATAGAATGCAATTAAAAAAATAAATGGGATAAGTTGAAAAGGACTGGAAAATATAAAAAGAGTTAAAGCGGGGATCCATAGGCTTGGGTTGGGATTTGATAAAGCGAACCATCAATGCGTTAAGAAGGGTGGGCTGAGTGATTGGTCCAGTCCTTCACATTCTTTTTTAAATTACATCAACATATCATTCATCCATTAATTTGTAGGTCACGCCAAATGCCAAAAAATTTAAATTCAGCACCATTGATCCTAAGGTTGTGGAAAAGTTAGATTGTATGTTTGGTGGAATGGTGGCAATAGGTGATCATGCATTGGCCCCAAGAGAGAGAGTGTTTGCTGGCATAGTTGAGCATGTAGATGTCAAGCAAACTGTTAACTTCAATGAATGCCCCAACCCTAAACTAAATTAAATTGAATCTACTAATTGATCGAAGCGTCCGAAGGATGAGAAAAAGAAAAAATAGGGTGTAGTTTTAGTTAGAAACCGAATTTTACAGTTAGTTTCTTCATGCACCAATGACCCTAGCACATCACAAACAACTTCTATTCAGTAATTCATGCGAACTCTGGAAGCAACTCCAGAAATTTACGATAACATGTTTTACTTATTTTCTATGAGCTTGCTTGAAGACCCGACCCAGAATGAGCTCTTTATGTCAATGACCTTTAGCTATATGGTCAACTACTAATGTTATTTTCATGAAAATCAGGATTAATGAATTTTATTTTATTTGTTGGAGACTTTATATTTTATTTTTATGGTGAAATTATATGTGCTACTTTTAATATGCTTGTGGTTTATTTCTTAAATATTTTCTCTTAGATTTTTATGGGGACATAAGTACTAGCACTACAACACTTCACTGCTTTTTGAACTTCTGTTATCATTATTTTTCGTTTAATGCATTTTCTAGATGATTGAGTGTTATTTATATTTGTTAGTTGCATAAATAATTAATAACATCGATAGAGAAAAACGCAGAAGAAGAACTACAACTCTGTTATGCTTAATGTATGAGTAATACAAATTATATATTGTACACTCTCCTTACATGACATCCACATGCATAGGAGATAAGTGGGATGGAGAACTGCTTATGAGTCACTCGATAAAATTTAACATAATGTTCCTTATGACATAGGTCGTATTCATTGATCTTTTAGAAGAACTGCACAGGAGTTATGGACTTCATGGCTCTTCCAAGTTGTCTTCCACAGAGGTGTTGGTCATAACCCTCTACATTTAATCAAAGAATTAATCTATGAGAGGAGTCATGGAGCAAATCCAACATTCATTAGAAACAATCAGTAGATACTTTTCAATTGAGTTGAATGTTCTTATCAGTTTATCATAAAAAATTATCAACCAGAAGACCCCACATTCCAAAGGACCACCATAGAGATTTTACACTATCAACATTAAATGTCATATTTCAAGTTAAATGCAAGTGTTCATTGTTTCTTGAATTTAATTGAGCACATTAATTCAAAAACATTTGATAATTGTTTTAAGATTGTATTGGACGATTTATGAGACACCTGTGAATGCACGCATGACAAATAGTCAAAATATCGCATACATCGGGTGATGCGATTCACCCACACAAAATGTAATGGCTATATATGACATTAACATGTGCTTCACTTTTGTTATGCCTAGATTGAAGGCAGTGCGCACGATAGTCGCATATTCAAATTGGTCACGCCGAGGTTTACTTGAATAAGAATAAATGAAATTGTAAATTTAATGTAATATTGATGATTATATGTAATATNAGGGGTAAATCATAATTAAACCTCTGCCTGGCTCACCTGACCACTTGACCACCTCCCCTACCCTTGTCGGTCGGCCTAGTGGCTGGAAATCTCCAAAAGTGAGGGCCACCACCCTTAAGTCAAAACCAATTTCAACCCTAGAGTCCAACTCATTCTAATGGCTCTTTATATCTCCTCAATCCTCCACATAAGCAACTCTTTGAACCCATCAATTGGACCTATGGCTAGCCCATGCTCTTCTATTTAATCAGCCCATCCATGGCCAAAGAAAGAAGTGTTCCAAATCCTTGTGGAAACTCTACCAATATCTGACCAGAGACTCTTCAAGCATCCCTAAGTTCAATACAACCATCTTCCCCCTTTGATTCCCATTGTGAAATTCCAATTTAGAGCTCAAACTTTCAGCTCAGATCAGGACATCTCTTCATAATCCACCAAACTCAAATTAATTGTGCGCACAACATCCTTAGGGCAAGAGGAGAGTATTCCCCAAGAAACTCCTCTCCGAAACAACCTCTAACATAGCTCTAGACCAAGACCTAAAATCTACCTTAATCGAAATCATAACTAGATAATTCACCAGGGCAAAAGTCTTCATCTAGACGTTTTTTCAACTCAACTGAAGCTACCACAACCATCTGATTGAGGCTTCCCCTCTCAGACAGAGGTATTGAACTCTAACCCTAACCCAAGCTTATTCTAACTCCCCTTGTGTAATAGCTTGATTTCATAATTGATTAACCATATAGATAGGTTCTTCTTGAGTAGATGAAGGTTTAGAATTAAACCCCATGTGATGTGGTTGAGTTTAACAAAATCAATTCCAGATTGTTCATAAAAATCATTTTTATCTACTATAAAAATTTGAAAATTATTTGATTAAGTTTGAGTATTAAAGTTGATTTTCTAAGAAACCATGTATTTTTGTACAAAAATAACTATATTAAATTAAATACACTTGGGAAATTTGTGAAAAGTGGTTTTCTGAGTTCCTTGTGATCAGAGGCACTTGGGAAAAATAAAATTATGTTTTAGAAAATACTTATTTTTTTAGCCTTATTTTGAATTTAAAAATAATTAAAAATAATTAAAAAAAATAAAAATATCAAAAATATTTCAAAATTTGCCTATTTATTCTTTGATCAATTAGGACTCATTAAAATATGTTTTTTCTATTTTTTTCTAAGTTAAAAATAAATCTTAAAAGCTTAAAAATGAATTTTTCTTATGTTCTCAATTAAATAATTGGAATAAACAAATTAAAAGTCATAAAAATAAAAAAGTTGATTATCTGAGTTTTCAGAACTCAAAGAAGTCTAACAAAAATATAAAAAATAATTTTGATAAATAAAATATTATTTTCTATTTAATTAAATCATTGAAATTGATCCAAAATTAAAAAATAAATTTTGCTTACGTATTTCTCTAACCTAGGGAAACTTCTAATAATTTTCTAAAAAAACCTTTATTTTGGAAAGTTAAATAAATCAATTTTTGAAAATCCTCTTTTCTGAATTAAAAAAAATAATTAAATTAAATTAAATTTTGAGAAGCCTACATATTATCCTTTAGTATTGTAATTACCTCATGGATAAGATACTCTAAATGCTCAAACTCATTTGGGTTATATTTATTGAGTTAAGTGGTGGAGCACCACATGGGCAAAATAGTCATTTTTTATTTTAGTGTCATGATCAAATCTTAGGATTAGCCAAGGAAAATCGGTAATTTTGATCTTAATAAACATGTTTGGGTGATTGAAATACAATGAGATTAAAAGATAATAACTCACTCACCATCCTTGCACAACATAAAAAAAACATAATTCTCCTAATCATCTATACTTGGAAGTCTATTAAGATCAAATGATTCTTAAGTAATGGGCTTAAGATAGCAAAGATGATAATTTACTTTTCTCAAGCCCAAAGTTGAGGATGATGTGACCATTCAATAAGGATATATGTCACTTAAATTAAAATTTTGACAATCACCATTTTACCTATTTTGATTAATAAGGGCTTGGGAGTGACCTAGGCTCAATGTCTAAACTTAACTAATTGGATTTAAAAGATGATATGATTGGCGGTTAACATCTTTAAACACTACAAGCCTGACTTTAGTTGCAGGAACCACAGTCTTAAATAACTTAAACTTGCCTTAGGGGCACCCACTCACATAACCTTTAAATGAAACATCAATTGATTAACTGTGTATCCTATCCTTGGGATTGTTAAATTTTCAAGCTTTGCTGAGCAACAGGATAGTCACACTTTAACCTCAGATGATTAATGAAACAATATGATAAGTCCAAAATGAACTCAAAAAATTTCAAGAGATCTTCAAAATGGTCCAGGGTCATGCCTCAAGCATTTTGAAATCTATTGGACATTTTGAAGAGCAAATTGGACTTGCCATGTTTTTGTTCTAAAATCATCTACTAGGATCTTTTGAGATTTAATAAAACCATAACTTGGGGTTTGATAGCTAAACCTTCATCTACTCCCGCAATTTAAATTCCCTGCAAAATTATATACATGTTTGCAAGTACTAACCTTTCAGGTGGAGGAACGAGAAGGATCGACAAGCATGCGTTTAAATTAATGCAACTACCTTTCTGTACTTCTTGTCTCGCGCTTGCATGTTAAACAACAATGTCAACCTGCATGAAAACCAAAACTGTTAGGATAGTCACAAGACCAAAACCAAAACTAAAATCAATTAAAATAAAATTTATCGCAACAACATTCAAAATATACGACAACTCAAAATTTAACCTCAAACATCACAAAAAATAATTACAACTAAATTAAGACGTCTCTATCGGATGATTAAGAATCCCTTAGAGGAGGTAACCTACAGTTACTAACGATATTTCCCATGGTCTAAATGAAAGTATGGAACTCATTAAGTGTAGTTTAGTAAATTCATTTAGACTAAGTGAATCTGAAATAAAATAGTGGTTCCAGAATGAGGAAACTGTAGGATCCTAACCGGTGTCACTCTAATCAACTTTAATATTCCTCATAATATTTAAAGAACCATAGCCATAGGAACATTTGATTTGACATCATAACCCGAGTCATTCCCATTTCACACCTCTTTATCTGATTTCATTGAAAAGTCCTATCCTTTTGAACTCCTTGAAGATAACATTCCCTAATTTTTATCAAATGTTTTCTTGAGTGACTTTGGTTATTTAAGATGTAATTAAATATAGGGGCTTACTCTTTTAGGAAGCTTTTTTAAACCCATCTTAATATAAACACTATTTAATTCTTCGTATTAAATACGGGAACTTGTTTGCTTATAAATAAAATGGTTTTCGCGAACCAAACGGATGTCATATATTTCTTAGTTTATTAGATCGAGCCTCACTCTCAAGTGTTGTGTTTATCTTTCGGGATAGATACATGACTTTTGGTGTAGTTCTCATTAATCTGAACTATGAAAGAAATGGGATAAGTTTGATTTCATATTTTTCTAAACTATATATAT
>JXCR01147435.1:401508-414230 GCA_002079205.1 Phalaenopsis hybrid cultivar | reverse complement strand
CAGAATCCACTTCCAACCAAATTCTAATCCAATTAGCCTTAGTGGCAAGGTTAATTGCCCAATACACAGCAATGAGTTCAGTCTTAGTGGCATCATTGGCCAGGACTGGGGTATAAAAGTACAGCAGGCACTTACCCAAATGATTTATGTAGATACCTCCCACACCAGCTCCATTTTTAGTAAAGCTTCCATCTGTGTTAATCTTCAAAATAGGATGATTTGGGGTTTTCCAGTAAACTCTAATGACTTGAATCAGATCGGACTTAATGGGTGTACATGAGTTAGAAATGTTAGGAAATCCTTTCCAATTAATAATCTTATGCAAGTAAGTTACACAATTTCTAGCAGTTATCCCCACATTTGGATTTGCTTCTTCAAATTTGACATTGTTTCTTTCTATCCAGATGAACCAAGCAATGGTGAAAGGGATAGCAGCATACTTTCTTATCTTCCAGTGCAACCAACAATTGACTAGCATATCCCAAGTGAGCTCTTTCTCATCAATTGTCAACCGATTTAAGAACTGTTTCCATACCTGTTGAGCAAAGTCACATTCAAAGAATAAATGATTCAGAGTTTCCTCTTCCTTCTTACATAACCAGCATTTAGAGTGACCCCTCAATCCCTTCAGCTTTAGAATGTCATCAGTAGGGATCATTTTATGCAATATTCTGCTACAGCAAAAGGACATAGAAGGGGATAGGAATTTATTCCATAAATGATCACCCCAGGGTGTTTGCTCCCAACTGAAAATTTTGGAATCTATGGCTTTTGTGAGGCTTTGGTGGGAAGTAGTCTGCCATAAGAATTTATTAGCAATACTTCTGTTAAATTTTATACTGGCCATTTTGGTAATAGAGTAAGGTTGCAGAAGATTTGCTAACTTACCTAGGGACCAGTTATCACCATCCCAGCAACCAACCACTTTCAATTCACTATTGTAGATATTGGTAATGGGGGAGAGCCAGTCTTTGGGACACCAATTGTCAAGACAAAACTTCATTTCCCCATTACCCAACTCCCAACTGTAGTTGGTTTCAGAAATTTGTCTGATTTTCAGCATTTTCATCCAAATTTTAGAATCACCAATTTTCCTTAGGACCAGTGTGGGGTGCTGATCTTTGCAATACTTACCCCACATGAATTTTTACCACAGTGAATTTTGGGTCCTAAACTTAATCCAGAGTTTACTGAAATTGACTTGAAGGAGTTGATCAAGATCCTTAAAGCCAATTCCCCCAGCAATTTGAGGTTTAGCTGCTTTCTTCCAGGAAGCCCAATGCATTTGTTGTCTTTGACCGGACCACAGGAATTTATTAAACATTCTCTCCAGCTGTATTTGAGTGCTTTTCTTTATAGTAGTCATCTGCAGTACATAAGCTGGGAAGGTAGTGATTATGCTCTTTAACAAAGTAATTCTTCCCCTATTAGACAAGAAGGTCTGTGTCCACCCATTGAGAAGNATAACTCCCTACATGTTGAAGTAAAAAGGACTAGTACAGACATCAGAGAGGGAGCTGGGGACTTCTCTATTTTGTTCAATACAAGAACCCAGAAAATCCCCCAAAAAAGCTAGGTGTCACCCCCCAAAAAAGAAAAACTATAATGACTGAACAGAAGGAAACAAGTGTAAGATTGCATCTGCCCCCACATTAATCATTTGTCTTTGTAGGCCATTCTGATGTGAGGGACATTTAGAATATCTCCTTGCAGCAAATAAAGGAGAGCAGGTGGAGGGTTAACAAAACCCTCAGTCTCATTAGAGTGTGATCTAAGTTGAGCCAACCAGTTTGCAGGCTGGTTTCCTTCCCTATAGATGAAAGTGAACTGAATTTGTATCTTGCTAGTGAGATCTCTGATTTTACTTATCGAGTATGAGTAGTGTCAGGGAGTCTCCTCCTCCTAATTTAAAAGGGAAATAATCACAGCAGAATCCACTTCCAACCAAATTCTATTCCAATTAGCCTTAGTGGCAAGGTTAGTTTCCCAATACACAGCAATGAGTTCAGTCTCAGTGGCATCATTGGCCAGGACTTGGGTATAAAAGTACAGCAGGCACTTACCCAAATGATTTATGTAAATACCCCCCACACTAGCTCCATTTTTAGTAAAGCTTCCATCAGTGTTAATCTTCAAAATAGGATGATTTTGGGTTTTCCAGTAGACTCTAATGACTTGAATAAAATCAGACTTAATGGGTGTACAGGAGTTAGAAATGTTAGGAAATCCTTTCCAATTAATCATCTTATGTAAGTAAGTTACACAAATTCTAGCAGTTATCCCCACATTTGGATTTGCTTCTTCAAATTTGACCTTGTTTCTTTCCAGCTAGATGAACCAAACAATGGTGAAAGGGATAGCAGCATACTTTCTTATCTTCCAATGCAACCAACAATTGACCAGCCTATCCCAAGTGAGCTCTTTCTCATCAATTGTCAACTGATTTAGGAACTGTTTCCATACCTGTTGAGCAAAATCACATTCAAAGAATAAATGGTTCAGAGTTTCCTCTTCCTTCTTACATAACCAGCATTTAGAGGGACCCCTCAATCCCTTCAGCTTTATAATGTCATCAGTAGAGATCAATCTATGGAATATTCTACTACAGAAAAAGGACATAGAAGGGGATAGGAATTTATTCCATAAATGATCACCCCAGGGTGTTTGCTCCCAACTGAAAATTCTAGAATATATGGCTTTGGAGAGGCTTTGGTGGGAAGTAGTCTATCATAAGATTTTATCAGCAATACTTCTGTTAAATTTTATGCTGGCCACTTTGGTAATAGAGTGAGGTTGCAGAAGATTTACTAACTTACCCAGGGACCAGTTATCACCATCCCAGCAATCAGCCACTTTCAATTCACTATTGTAGATATTGGTAATGGGGGAGAGCCAGTTTTTGGGACACCAATTGTCAAGCCAAAACTTGATTTCCCCATTACCCAACTCCCAAATGTAGTTGGTTTCAGCAATTTGTCTAATTTTCAGCATTTTCACCCAAATTCTAGAATCACCAATTTTCCTTAGGACTAGTGTGGGGTGCTGATCTTTGCAATACTTACCCCACATGAATTTTGACCACAGTGAATTTTGGATCCTAAACTTAATCCAGAGTTTATAGAAATTGACTTGAAGGAGTTGATCAAGATCCTTAAAGCCAATTCCCACAGCAATTTGAGGTTTAGCTGCTTTCCTCCAGGAAACTCAATGCATTTGCTGTCTTTGACCAGACCACAGGAATTTATTAAACATTCTCTCCAGTTGTATTTGAGTGCTTTTCTTTATAGTAGTCATCTGCAGTATATAAGCTGGGAAGGTAGTGATTATTCTCTTTAACAAAGTAATTCTTCCCCCATTAGACAAGAAGGTTTGTGTCCACCAATTGAGAAGGATAGAGATTTTATTCAGTACCTCCTCAAATTGAGTTTGTTTGGTTCTGCCAGTGATAAAAAGCACCCCAAGGTACTTAATTGGGAGCTGAGTAGTTGTGAAACCAGTATGATCAGATGCCCAATGTTTGTGAGTGGAGGATACATGTTTATAGAATACCATCTGACACTTAGCTGGATTGAATTCCATTCCTGAAAGAGCTTGGAATTTTTGTAATATTTGGAAGACTTTTCTGATAGCTTTTTTGTTGGCTCTGGAGAATACCATTATGTCATCAGCATATAGTAAATGAGTAATATCAATGTTGGATCTATGATGGTATCTATTTTGACTATGATTCAGCAAGGCTTCATCAAGCATTTTGGACAAATAATCAATGGCAAGTATAAAGATGGTGGGTGATAGTGGATCCCCTTGTTTTAAACCTCTAGTAGCAGTGAAAGAACCCTTCCCTTGCCCATTTATCAGGATGGAATGTTCATTGTTGTGCAGCCACCTCCTGATTAGGTGACAGAAACCAGTGTTAAAGCCTTTAACACTTAGAACCTCCAAAATGAAATCCCAGCTTATGGTATCATAAGTTTTCCTTAAGTCCAGATTATATACCATATTACCCCCTCTACAAGCTTTATTCAAATCCTGTAGAAGTTCTTGGGCCAGAAGAGTATTGTCAATGATGGACCTTCCTTTCACAAATGCAGTTTGATTGGGTTTAGTTATCGAGTCCAAGTGAGGTTGTAGCCTGTTCACAATGATTTTACTGATGGTTTTGCTAATGACAGTGGTCAAGCAGATAAGTCTGAAATGATTCCAATTTTGCTGTATTTCAGATTTAAGGTTCAATACAGTGGTGGAGGAGCAAAAGTACTTTGGAATATTATTGCCTTAGAAGAAGCTTGTAACAGCAGCAATAACATCAATCTTAATAATTTCCCAAGACTTTTTGTAGAATTCAGCAGTAAAGCCATCAGGACCAGTAGATTTATTACTATCTATGGAATTGATTGCATTCCATATTTCCTTTTCATTGGGGATGTCAGTAAGCTTGAGACCAGCAGTGTAGTTCAGTTCTACCATGAAGTATGCCTTCTCAATGGGGGGTTTGAAGTTATGTTCCTGGTTGAGTAAATCTTTGTAATAATATATAGCATCATTTGCTATATCATTGTTGTTATGTAACCACTGACCATTGGCATTTTGGATAGAATGGATGGTGTTGCATTTTCTTTCATATTTGATATAGGCATGAAAGAATCTAGTGTTTCTATCCCCATCAGTGAAAATATTCATGGTTGCCTTCTGTTTAAGAAATTTTTCCTGGTAATCAATGGCACTGAGAAGGTTGTTCTGAGCAATCAGTAGCTTTTTCTCTTCCTCAATACCAAGTTGTCCTCCTTTCTCCAAAGCTTTGACTTCATCTTCAGCCTTCTGGACTGTGGCATGAACATTTCCAAACGTGTTCCAGCTCCAACCTCTGAGGGCTTTAGCAATCTTGATTTGCAGTAAGCTTAGCTTGACTAAGGGGTCAGGGTGAGAAACCTTTTTCCATAGGTCAGCAATGTAATTACTATATGAAGGATGTGCAGCCCACATGTTGAGATATCTAAATGGGGGGTTATAGTTATCAGTTGAAATAATGCTTATAAGTATAGGTCTATGATCTGAGCCAGCAAGACTAAGATGAGTAACAAAAGTGAGGAGGAATTGATTAAACCATGCATCATTAACCAACATTCTATCAAGCCTCTCCCAAATAGATCCCCTTTTCCAAGTGAAATTAGGCCTCTTGAAACCCAGATCAATGAGACCAGCCCTGTGGATATTATCTCTGAAGGTATTCATCTTGGCAAGATTTGGGGTTCTACCTCCAAATTTTTCAGTGGTAGAAGTGATACAATTGAAATCACCCCCACCAACCATGGGGAGTTCACCTGTTGGCTGATGTGAATCAACCTATTCCATAGCTCTTTTCTAGCATCCTTTGTACATCCAACATAGGTAAGGGTAGCTTCACCCTTATGTCCATTCATATTGAGTGAGAGGTGGACAAATTGTGGATGATCAATTAGAATATCAAAGTTTGTTTCTCTTCTGCAAAAAATCCAAATTTTATTATTAGTATTCCCAAATTGGGTGAAGCCAGCAAAATTTTTAATTAAATTTTGAGGGTTCTTGTGAACCATGGGTTCAAGAATAACAATGCACCACAGTTTGTATTTAAAGTTCAGGTATAAAACTCTTTTAAGGGACAGAGGGTTAACCATCCCCCTTATATTCCAGCAAAGTAGATTAATCATGGAGTGGTGGATGTGGGGAAGGCTGGGATCTAGATCTGGTTCTTCCTCTAAGGAGTGGAGACCCATTCCTAGTTCTATCAGCCTTCATAGATTGTACTCCTGCTTGTAATTTTTTCACTTCTGTCTCTTATTTTCTCCTTTTCCTTACTGTTTTAATTTGTCAATCCTCCTCAATGGTTTGTTTCAATTCATTAATGCTTGGTTCCTTTAGAGCTTTGTCAGGTATCTTTGTGATGATTTGCTTCCCCTTCTCAGCATGCAAGGGGGATGTGGGTGTGACAATTGTGATTTCAGTATTTTCCTTCCTGATTGATCTGTATAGTGGGATATCAACTTGGTTGTTGGGTTCAGATAGCTCTCCAAGAGGATCAGCATCTGGTGGATCCTCATTAGTCCTTGGGGGTGATTCTTCTAGCCTTGGATTTGTTTCCTGTCTCTTTTCTAACATAATTTCTTCGGCAATGCCCCTTGCAGCATTAGCCATAATTTTTTCGGTAGCTATGTGGTTTCTTCCTGCCATCTTCCTATTTGGGGGATGTAATCTATAACATTTATCTACAGTATGGCCAAACATCTTGCAATGTGGACAATAGTAAGGCTTTTGTTCAGCTATTATGTCCTGTCAGAACCCATCAGCATCAGAACCAATCCAGATTCTCTTCAGTTCAGGGAGTGTGATATCTCTTTCAACTTGTATTCTAACAAGGCCAGGTCTAGCCTTATTATAAGTGGGAGCATCCACTCTCAGAGGTGTTCCCAATGCTCTACCAATGTTAAATAAAGCATTGAGCTTAAAATAGGGTAGTGGTAAGCCAGGTAACTTAAACCAGATGGGGACTACAGGAGGTTCTTTACTAGGGTCAAAACCTGGAGTCCATTTGATGATCTTCATAACTCAATGTTAACAGATTTTTTGGCAAACAATCTTGCATAATCTTCCTCAGCTGTCAATTGGATTAGAAGGTGTCTCCCATCCAAAAGCCCAATTTTCACATTGCTTATAAACTTAAGAGATTCAAAAAAACTTCTAACTAGTTCCATTTTAGGATGTCCTAGCTAAAATTTGTCTACTAGAGTGAACTTAACCTCTTCTCTTAAAGCATCAATTTCCTTGGTAGTGAAGTAAACAGCCGTTTCACCCTCTTTAGATCCAAGCGGATGAATACAAGGACTACTTCCTTTTCCAGCAGTAGTATCATGGAATTCCTGTGGGAATACTAGAAGGTCATAATCTTGTAATGAGTCAGTGGATTTTCCAATCACTCCAGCATAAGTTGCTTTTGTCCATTGGGAATTAATCGAAATATCAATGGAAGAGGCCATCACCCTTCCAAAACAAGCAGGTTATGGTTTAACTAGATAGTAAGTGCTATCCAGAAGTAAATAAAGAAACCTAAGAGTGTTTTCTCCCCAAAGAAGCCAGCCACTTCTGATACCCAAGGAGAGAGCGACAAAAGAGACCAGTGGAGTTTTCCTCCCCAAAGGGAGTTCAGCAAGGAATGAAACCTCAAAAAACTAGGGGAAAAGAGAATTCCCCCAAAAATAGTGGGACAAAAGAAGAAGAAACCAATGGAACAGTGCCACTAAAGTTAGCAGGGAAAGAAGCAGCAACCCCTAATGAAACAGTGCCAAGGAAGAAAATGCAGAAACAGTAAAGAACTCTACCACCACCAACTTGCAGCAGCAGCCACACTCCCTCATCCTGCCAGAAACCCTAGCAGAGCTTCCTCCTCAGCCGCCAGCATCTTCATATCTATATATATATATATATATTCGGACTTCAGGACTGTTCAATCACCTTTTGAATAAGAAGGTTCAAGAGGCCATTAAGAACTTCTTAGTCTTTTTGATGGGTCGAACCCCCAATAGGTGTTGGTGAAATTGTTCCACCTGGGCATTGTGCACTGTAAAGTTGGTCCCATACTGGGTCCTAAACTTCTCTCTTTTCCCTTTTGAGTTTGATTTGTNTATATATATATATATATATATATATATATATATATATATATATATATATATATATATATATATATATTCGGACTTCAGGACTGTTCAATCACCTTTTGAATACGAAGGTTCAAGAGGCCATTAAGAACTTTTTAGTCTTTTTGAGGGGTCGAACCCCCAATAGGTGTTGGTGAAATTGTTCCACCTGGGCATTGTGCACTGTAAAGTTGGCCCATACTGGGTCCTAAACTTCTCTCTTTTCCCTTTTGAGTTTGATTTGCTATTTCACAAATTAAATTGGAAGTCGTATTGCGTTTGTTCTTTAATTTTACTTATATTAATTAAATCCTTCTGCTTTCAAAATTTTATTACAAAATTCTTAAAATATCCAAAAATTAAATAAAGACTTACCTTGTCTACAGATCGACCTTTGTTAATTTTTAGTGCTCGCACTAACATTACAAGGTATTGGCCAAATAACTAACCCTAGAGCTTTCTTTTTTGTTGTTGCAATGGTGTTACCAAGGCTCACTTTTTCTTGTAACCTGCTGATGAGCCGCAATGTCCGCAATGTTGCACCCACCATCAAGTTTGGAGTTGTATTTGAAGATCTTGATATCATTCGCAGGAAATCGNATGCTCACTTTTTCTTGTAACCTGCTGATGAGCCGCAATGTCCGCAATGTTGCACCCACCATCAAGTTTGGAATTGTATTTGAAGATCTTGATATCATTCGCAGGAAATCATCTTNATGTATATATATATATATATATATATATATATATATATATATATATATATACATGTATGTATGTATATGTATGTACATGTATGTATGTATATGTCTACATGTATATATATATTGAAAGGGCAAAATTTTAATTAAGTTCAAAAGAGGGTACAATCTTGAAATGAGGGGCATTGAAGTTATCCCCATGAAGTAAAAGGGAGATAGAGTGGGTGGGAGAGGTAGAAACATATATCAATTGAGAATCAGCTCCACATATAGCAAGGTAATTTGATGGCCCGTTTCCTTCTCTGTAATTAAAAGAGAAGGCAATCCTCATGTCCCTAATTAGGTGCTTCATCTGGAGAATCCACTGTTGAATGTGCCATGGGGGGGGTGTTCCTGCCAAACATATAGTACACAAGTTGGGAAGAGTCTACTTCAGCCTGTAGGAGTTTCCAGTTGTTTGAGTTGGCTAGCTTTAGAGCCCAGAACAATGTTATTGTTCTTGCTTCCATTGCATCCTCAACCATGGCAAGAGATTGAAAATAAAGCAAGCATCTTCCTTAAAAATCTCTAAAAACACCATCAATTCCAGCCCTCTTACAAGTGAAGCTTACATCAGTGCTAATTTTAATGAAGGGAGACAAAGGTTTATTCCAAACCACCTTCAACATTTTGAAGCTTTTCTGACTAACAGCCCTGCATATGTTCAGGATATAAGAGAAGTTTTTCTACTGAATCAGCTTTCTTATGAAAACCAAACAATTTGAAATCACCTTGTCAGCAACCACTGGTTGGTCCTCATGTTTAGCCTGGTTTCTAGAAGCCCATATGAACCAGGCAATGATCAATGGGATACACCCCAAATTATGGTCATTTTAGCCACTCCATCAATTAGTGAGCCTTTTCCACTATATATATATATATATATATATGCATGTATGTATGTGTGTGTGTGTATGTATGTATATATGTATGGGTATGTATGTATGTATGTATGTATGTGTATGTATGTATGTATGTATGTATGTATGTATCTATGTATGTATGTATGTATGTATGTATGATTGTTGGGTCAGGACATCATGGATCCTTCGTCTCAAGATATTTAAATCCCAAATCTACCTGATCAATAAGATAATCAACCTAACTTGATCAGAGGCTCCTTTGTCAGCAATCCATGAATTGCATTGCCTAAAGGAATCTCGGTAGCCCTAATGTCAAGCGAAAGTGACTCTACTCTTATATCCTAGAAGTTGGATTTTCTAAATGCGAGATTTACAATTGTCAAACATAAGTGACAAGATGCCTCCAGAATTGGAAAGAGAGGCCTAACTTATCATGTTAGAGCACTCTCACAAGAGTTTTTATGCCCCATCTGGGTTGGGGAGCCTTCTAACAACATAGGTGTTCTAGACAACCACTTAACATGAAAAAATATTGTTGGACCAGTCAGTGTGGGGACTCTTCATTTAGACATGTAAGATGTAATGTAATTGTTTAAGTGGTCCTTAGATTATTGAGGCTTTATTATCATGACCTCGGTTATGCCCATTGATCCTGATATTTTTTATAGGTAAGGATTTATAGTGTTAACTCCACTACTTGAAGATTTTAGTCCCCTGCAATGGCGAAAACATGATCTCGATATTTTTTTATATGTAAGGATTTATGAAGTTGACACCACTAGTTGAAAATTTTAATCCCCGACAATGGCACCAAATTAACACCATTACTTGAAGTTTTTAATCCCCGACAACAACACCAAAAACTTGATCCCGGTATTTTTTATATATAAGGATTTATGAAGTTGACACCACTACTTGAAGAAGTTAACCCCGGTAACGACGCCAAAAACTTAATCCCATGCAAAGTAAGATTTCAATTATATATTTAACTAGTAGGGATTCTACACAATTATATATTTTTTTTATCAAGTAATATAAGACTTTCTGATTAAGCTCCAAATATTGATCTCATAGAGATCGAAGTTAATCACGACGGCATTCAAGTGAAGTTCTAGTCTAAAATAATACGCCCTAGCTTGGAAGGTCGATAAATGTTTGGTTTTAATTATATCTTATAATTATCACTGCAATGCTACTTCTACTCCCAACTAAAATACTTAGTGAAAATCAGAAAGTGGGGTTTAATATACTAAAAGTACCCTTCCTCATGCAATGAAATTAGCGGCAAGTATAAAAGTAAAATAAGTAATGAGAGAGATTGTGATAAATAGGAGCAATTATATTATTTACCATCGGTCAAGCAATATAAAGAACATTGGCTAATTCATAGTTTAAGAATCCTAAAGACTTGTTAGGTATGAGAGATAGTAGCTCTCATTCTAGAGTCTCTTCGTCCCCTTATCTGAAGGCTAATATCTAATATTAATACCTAAAATTAAGAACAAAATTGAGGGTTTTAGCCTGTCACTCTAAAGTCTTCTAATTATACACTCAGCAATGATTATTTTCATATTTATTAACACTATTCTCTCCATCTTCTCCTTTTGTTCTATCTCTAACTACGTTCATATAAGCTCCTACCAACTCTTTCGATTGTGTGAAGCAACTGTTGAAATTTGCCCCAAGCAGTTCTGGCGCTTAGGAGCCACAGGGCTAAGGCCTCAATGCCAAACTCTCTGTTTGTGCAAGAGGGTAGTGGCACCTAGGCGCCACAGGGCTTACGCCATGGGTCTTAGAGAAGCGTCTTGGAGCCCAAAGGCCGGTACCTAGGTGTCAGTGCTCCAAGTCACCTCTACTCCAATTCACCTTCGTTTCACTCCATTTCTTCTCCACTTTATTTCAGTTCCCCTACCTGTTGTACCTGTAAGAAAAACATAAAAATACCCTTCTTCAAAGTGCAATTTCATCCATAAATAGGTCCAAAAGAGAGAAAATTAAGCATATTTTAAGCCATATTACGTCCTATCACTAGTCCTCTGAGAGAGTCAATAGAAAAATCATATGGTTATACCCTATGCTCTAGAGGAGGATGTAGACCTTACCAAAATGAGGTCAACAAAAGATAATGAAGCACATGTTTAAGAAATGAAAAAAACAGAGATGATCAAAAATTGCATTCCTTAGTCATCATCCTGTCTTAATTTGAGATGGTAAAAGAGCATACTCCATCACCAATCCTATGTTCAACTGGTAGAGGAAGATCATCAATCCTTAAGAAATTAACAGGTGGAAACTCATGGTTGGTATGTTGGACAATCGGCTGTGGCACCCCTTGCGGCGCCAAAACATTAGTGGCTCCTGACCTCGATCCTTCTGCTAGTTGAGGTGGACTCTGAGCAAAAGTCTACGAGCTGAACAATCCTCTTTCAAAAAAACCCACATTTTCTGCTTGGCACTCCTTCACCAATCAAGTGTCTTGCTTCATTCAAGCTTTTTCATCTAGACGGTTTAGAAGCAAGTCTGAAAACCCCACCTAAGCCACCGGGTCAGAAGGCTTCATCTTCTTCACAATTGATCCTCTATGTCACTCATCCAGTGTCATTTCCATGAAACAAAAAAAATTGGCACACAAAATATGTATTTGAAAAATGTGTCAATATGAGTTTCAAAGAAATATAATGACCGCTAAGAAGAGTACATGGTAGGTAAGGTCCCATCAGAAGAAAACCAAAGGATCCACGTTTGATTGTTTGACTCATGCTAATCAAGAGGCATGTCAATCCTCATATCAGGCACAACTAATGACCCGTCCAAAGAATATTCCAATAGAATCTCTGCACTACCAATTCAGTGTTAGCCATCACAAGAACCGAACAAATAGCCTTAGCCACCTGAACGTCTAAATGGTAGTCTGCATTATTCAGCCGACCTACTAATGATGGTCGCTCGGGTTATGCATTCGACTAAACGACTTTTCAGGGTCCCTACCATATTAATATTTATTACCTAAAATACCATCTATAATACTTATTTAAATAGGGGTGCATATGTAATTTTATGGGCCCTGTATCTATAAGTAGAGTTTCATTTCGTGAATAAAAGTTACACATTTAATATTGTTCATTAATGCTCTCTCTCTCTCTCTCTCTCTCTCTCTCTTTCTGTCTATCTCTCAATGTTATCACGCTTCATTTCTTGGGTGTGTCTCCCGGGCAGTTTGAGTTCAACAATATATTTGGTATTGTCGGCATTAATTTTGGCATGGGGTTTGCCCGTAAGAAGCTATCGGTCATCAGAATTGAAATCCTGTTGCCCGCTTCGGAAGGACGTTTAAAAATTTTAATTTTGAAAAAGATGAAGTCAAACTGACCCCATAAATTTCATAGTTTGAATGAAAGAGCACTTTACCTTAAATCATGTATCTATCCCGAAGGATGAACACAAGAATT
>JXCR01147435.1:331693-350862 GCA_002079205.1 Phalaenopsis hybrid cultivar | reverse complement strand
TATATATATATATATATATATATATATATATATATATATATAATTTTGTAAAAATAATATTTTAATTTTGAAAAATAACAATTTAATTTTGAAAAATGAGACTAGCAAGATCTCATTCATTTAATATTTTAAATAAACAAGCACAACACTGCTAGTAATACACTTATCATGAAGAACATACACATTACTAGATAGTGGGGCTCGATTATACAAACTAATGAATTCATGAGATCTGTTTAGTCTGTGAAACTTTTTATGTTAACCGATAAGTTTTCATATTAAATATAAAGATTTGATAGAGTTTATATTACATGGGTTCTTAAAGCTCCTTATAGTGGTTAATTATATCTTAAATGACCGAAGTCATTTTAAAAAAAACTATCGATTTAGATCAGAGGTATTTTTCTTCAAGAATCTCAAAGCTTAGGGTTTCAAGTTTGACATGGAAAATAAAATGGGGAATGGAGCAGTTTATTTTAGAAATTCATAGGAAGAAAATTAAGGGATGTCATGGATCCTGATGAGAAACTTGTTGACTTCCCAAACTGTCATATTGTGTGGCTTTAATTTTGAGGAGATATTTATTTTGATGTTTCATCCTGCCAATTTTATTATTTAGGGTTTATGTTTTCATGAAACTATCATATAAATAGCTTGGAAAATATGAGGGTTTATGTTGTAACAAATGACAACATCAGAGCTTAAAGTGAGTTAGGGCTTATATTGTACAACATGACTGTGCAAAGACCTAAAGATAAATTGATGATTTACGTCGTACAAGAAGATCTACCTCAAAATCCTATGACTTGTTTTTTAATTCTAAGGAAAGTTTAGCTGGTGTAGATTAGTTTTGTTGTTGTAGAATGTCGTCCTCGATCTGCTTCAGCTTGCTCCGATCTCCTTATTGATAGCTGCTCCAGGTTTAGTATTTTATGTCTTATGTTTTTCTTTCAATTATTTTTAATCTAATTAATGAAAAGGTATGTGTTTGTATTTTGCAGTGATCCACCCAAGGTAAACCGACTACTGTNAAGATTCTGTAATCTACTTCTAGCATGTAATAGCAAATAAGGTATTACTGAATTTGGAATTGTAGTGTACAAATGGCAATTTTATTCTTGTTTTCTTTGGACTTTCTTTCTGTGTTCTCCATGAAGAGAGTTAATATGATGAAGGAAGGTATGGTGCTTTTCATTTTTAAATTAAATTCTTTGTTTCATTTCTTCTGCGTGAGTGGAGCATTAATTAAAAAATGTCTCTAGGATTAANCCACAGCTTGAAACTAACTGCATAATAGACTGGAAGTTATTGGACAAGTTATTGGCATTGCAGCCTAGTGAGCCAGCTTCTTGTTCTAACTCTGAACACAAAAATGGCTGTTATGAATGATCAAACTTCATGAGATCGTTTCGAGATAATATAACATACATAGTTTTTATTCAATGCAACTTTTGAAGGAAAATGAAGAAAATGGAGGGAAAAACTAACTTCACATAATTGTAAGATGAGGTTTTAGGTTCTGTAATCTACTTGTAGCATGTAATAGCAAATAAGGTATTACTGAATTTGGAATTGTAGTGTACAAATGACCATTTTATTCTTGTTTTCTTTGGACTTTCTTTCTGTGTTCTCCATGAAGAGAGTTAATTTGATGAAGGAAGGTATGGTGCTCTTCATTTTGAAATTAAATTCTTTGTTTCATTTCTTCTGCGTGAGTGGAGCATTAATTAAAAAATGTCTCTAGGATTACAGATGCAAGTTACTGGCTCTATGATTTTTCCTTAAAAAAAAAAGTAATAGTTAAAGTAGTCTATGGCATGTAAGCTATGAGAGAACATTTTGGTTAAGGATTTGAATATTTAAGGAAAAATTCATGCTTCATTGGATAATTTAAGAAAAATCCAATTTTGCTTTAGCAATATTTGAAATGGTTGGAACTATAAGGTGGCAAACTCCGGCGAACTTTTGTTTTTTTGTTATGAGATTGGTTTGATATAGGAATAAATAATTAATTTTTTGAANCTTCATTGGATAATTTAAGAAAAATCCAATTTTGCTTTAGCAATATTTGAAATGGTTGGAACTATAAGGTGGAAAACTCCGGCGAACTTTTTGTTTTTTGTTTTTTTTTTGTTATGAGATTGGTTTGATATAGGAATAAATAATTAATTTTTAGACTTTGTCTAAAAAATTTGAAAGTCTTTCTTCTAACTAAATTTTGTTTAAGATGCTCTCACTAAGTTTTTTTTTTTTAAAAAAAAATTATATAGAGATATTTTGATACTAAAATTTATCACATTTGAAAGCAATTTGATAAAAATAAAAAAGATACTTGATTTAATCTATTGAGTACTTATATAGAAATTTAAAATATCCATATTTAGTTATTTTTTTCCTTACTATCCATTGTTCTTGTGACAATGTATTTATTTGTCTATTGAATATGATGACTATGTTGTTGAAACNTTTTGATACTAAAATTTATCACATTTGAAAGCAATTTGATAAAAATAAAAAAGATACTTGATTTAATCTATTCAGTACTTATATAGAAGTGTAAAATATCTATATTTAGTTATTTATTTCCTTACCATCCATTGTTCTTGTGACAATGTATTTATTTGTCTATTGAATATGATGACTATGTTGTTAAAACTTAATATTTTAAGGTGGGGAAGATTAAATTATTTTTTCGAGATATATATATATATATATATTAACAAAATTGGTAGGAAATTATATTCATATTAGAAAAATGGTTACTTATTGTTGGCTAGATGTTCCAACTACTCCTAAGTATGATTGCCAAAATATAAAATCTATGGATCCTCTACCAAAATTACAACACACCCAAATAAAATAAAAAAAATAATTTAAAAGAATAAAAATAAAATAAAATCATCAACTACATCTTTTATAAAGTAACTTTAACTTATCACCATGTAAAAATTTGACTAGATCTGGCAAAGTAGTCCCAAGACATGCTCCCCCCGCTTCGGCCCCTTGTTTGGCCAGAAATTTCGCCGCCCTGATAGCTTCCATGTAAAATTTACTCCACGTTATTGTATAAAATCNTATATATATATTAACAAAATTGGCAGGAAATTATATTCATATTAGAAAAAAGATTACTTATTGTTGGCTAGATGTTCCAACTACTCCTAAGTACGATTGCCAAAATATAAAACCTATGGATTCTCTACCGAAATTACAACACACCCAAATAAAATAAAAAAATAATTTAAATGAATTAAAATAGAAGAAAATCATCAACTACATCTTTTATATAGTAACTTTAACTTATCACCATGTAAAAATTTGACTAGATCTGACAAAGTAGTCCCAAGACATGTTCCCCCCGCTTCCGCCCCTTGTTTGGCCAGAAATTTCGCAGTCCTGATAGCTTCCATGTAAAATTTACTCCAGGTTATTATATAAAATCATAACTTGGGGTTTGATAGTTAAACCTTCATCTACTCCTGCAATTTAAATTCCTTGCAAAATTATATACATGTTTTGTAAGTACTGACCTTTCAGGTGGTAGAACGAGAAGAATCAACAGATATGTTTTCAAATTAATGCATTTATCTCCTTGTACTTCTTGTCGATGTCACCCTGCATGAAAACCAAAACTGCTAGGATAACAACAAAATAAAAACTAAAACCAAAACTAAAATTAATCAAGATAAAATTCACCGCCACAACATTCAAAATATAAGATAAATCAAAATTTAATCAGAAACATTAGAAAACAACAATTGCAACGAAATTAAGACGTCTCTATCGGATGATCGGGAATCCCTCGGAGGAGGTAATCTACGGTTGCTAATGAGATATCTCGTGGTCTAAATGAAATGATCGAGCTCATTGAGTTGAGTTTAGTAAATTCATTTGAACAAAGTGAATTCGAAAGAAAATAGTGGTGCCGGAACGAGGAAACAGTAGGATCTTAACCGGTGTCGCTCTAATCAACTGTAATATGTCTCATAATATTTAAAAAACCATAACCATAGGAACATTTGATTTTACATCATAACCTGGCACAGTAGAAAATTTAAATTCATCACAACGTGGAGTTTGGAGCCAACATTGTGAGCAGCACGACCATCTTCATCAGCAAGAGGATCTACAACAACATATTTTTCCTTAGAATTAAACAACAAGACATAGTATTTTGAGGTTGTTTGCTTAGCAACATAAATCCTCAACTTTTCTTTAGGTTTTTGTATAGCTCTGCTGTACAATATAAGCCCTAACTCGTTTTAGGATTCTGAGGTTGTCGTTCGTCCCGACCTAAATTCTCACATATTCTAGGATATTTGTGTGATCATTTCACACAAATGTAATCCCTAATTAATAAAATTTACAGGATGAAACATTTAAATATTTCTCATCTAAACTGAAGCCAAATTATAGGGTAGCTTGAGAAGTCACCGAGGTTCTCCTCTGGGTCTGTGATATCCCTTAGTTCTTCCTCCTTTGGATTCCACAATAAATATTTCAAATTTGAGTCATTCCCCTTTCACACCTCTTTGTCCGATTTTGTTGAAAATTCCTATCCTTTTGACCTCTTTGAAGATAATATTCCCTGATTTTTTTCGAGAGTTTTCTTAGGTGACTTCGGTTATCTAAGATGCAATTAACTATAGGGGCTTGCCCTTATAGGAAGCTTTTCCAAACCCAGCTTAATATAAACCATATTTAATTTGGTATAACTTAAAACTCGCTTTATTATGTTCCAAACCATAATACATTCCCACATATATTGCTCCACCATAACACATGTTAAAATGAAGTAAAGAATTCGTTTCAATATGCACAAAATTCATCTCTAAATTCTTCTCAATCATTGGACACAACAAAACATCCATCATTTTAGAACATAAAACCAAAATATAAAGATAGGGAGCCAAAAAAATAATAAGCAACCCCCCTTCCAATTTCTCATAATACCAATACCACCATCAAGTTCCTGATCAATGCATACGCCCATCAGGTTAGTATTTCCACCATTAGCCATTACTTTATGAATAGTACATATTATATCTTTATCAATAGAGGAAAAAATATTAATCAACATTATGCTATTGAAATAAATCTCCTCTTTATGCTTCCTCCCATTCATCTCCAACCAAAGAAACCAAAAATAGATGTGAGGAATCATAGAAATTAAATAACTATCAACTCCCTGCCCCTCCCCCCTCCCCCAAGTTATATAAGCATTGTCGAAGAGTAATATACCTATTTATAGGAATAAATGTATTAAATTTGAGAGACAAGTTCCTCAAAATAACTTTTGAGTAAACTGGGCAACATAATAAATGGGACATAGATTCCTTCTTTTTTCTATCAAGTAGAGAAATACACGGAATCCTTAACCCTTTAAGATTCAATATATCATCAGTGGGTAGCAGATTGTTAGTCTCCATACAATGCATTTCAAATTTAATCACCTATATTATTCCCATTCCTCTTTGTCGGTCGCCAGAATGTTCCTCTCTTTAGAAAACTTTTATTCTTAATTTAATTATATATATATATATATATATATATATATATATATACAATTTTTTAAAAATAATATTTTAATTTTGAAAAATAACAATTTAATTTTGAAAAATGAGACTAACAAGATCTCATTCATTTAATATTTTAAATAAACGAGCACAACACCGCTAGTAATACATTTATCATGAAGAACATGCACATTACTGGATAGTGGGGCTCGATTATACAAACTAATGAATTCATGAGATCTGTTTAGTCTGCGAAACTTTTTATGTTAACCGATAAGTTTTCATTTTAAATATAAAGATTTGATAGTATTTATATTACATGGGTTCTTAGAGCTCCTTATAGTGGCAAACCCCTATAGTTAATTACATCTTAAATGACCGAAATAATTTAAAAAAACTATCGATTTAGATCAGAGGTATTTTTCTTCAAGAATCGCAAAGCTTAGGGTTTCAAGTTCGACATGGAAAATAAAATGGGGAATGGAGCAGTTTATTTTAGGAATTCATAGGAAGAAAATTAAGGGATGTCATGGATCCTGATGAGAAACTCGTTGACTTCCCAAACTGTCCTATTGTGTGGCTTTAATTTTGAGGAGATATTTATTTTGATGTTTCATCCTGCAAATTTTATTATTTAGGGTTTATGTTTTCATGACACTATCATATAAATAGCTTGGAAAATAGGAGGGTTTATGTTGTAACAAACGACAACATCAGAGCTTAAAGTGAGTTAGGGCTTATATTGCACAACATGACTGTGCAAAGACCTAAAGATAAATTGATGATTTACGTCGTACAAGAAGATCTACCTCAAAATCCTATGACTTGTTTTTTAATTCTAAGGAAAGTTTAGCTGGTGTAAATCAGTTTTGTTGTTGTAGAATGTCGTCCTCGATCTGCTTTAGCTTGCTCCGATCTCCTTATTGATAGCTGCTCCAGGTTTAGTATTTTATGTCTTATGTTTTTCTTTCAATTATTTTTAATCTAATTAATTAAAAGGTATGTGTTTGTATTTTGCAGTGATCCACCCAAGGTAAATAGACTACTGGTTTCTATCATTAAGGTCTTGCAATTATATAAATAAATGCAAAAGTAAAAAAGGCAGTAAAATGTTGTAGTAAAATTACTTTAAATATATAAATGAGCATAACTAGACCTTTGCTACCACTGCATGGTTAGGATCATAAAGTGTAGTACAATTACATGAATTTTAAGTAAATTGCGAGAAAAGAAAATGAGTGAAGCATNCTACTGGTTTCTATCATTAAGGTCTTGCAATTATATAAATAAATGCAAAAGTAAAAAAGGCAGTAAAATGTTTAGTAAAATTACTTTAAATATATAAATGAGCATAACTGGACCTCTGCTACCACTGCATTGTTAGGAACATAAAGTGTAGTACAATTACATGAATTTTAAGTAAATTGCAAGAAAAGAAAATGAGTGAAGCACGAAAACCAAATACGATGAAAACCAGTCATAGGAAAACACATGCAAGAAAAATAAAAACCCGTAGCCACATATGAAAGTTCATGCTAAATGTAAGCCTTTATTAAAGGTGGGGGCTCAGAGTTGGGTTGTGCGCTTCCAACCTTTGACCAAATCTACCGCCCGAACAATCTCAGGAGAGCATGCTCTAGCCTAACCAAGATGATTAACTAGTGGACTTTCATAATTTTTTCTAAAGACTCTTTTACTTTTTCATGCATATACTACTTTGTTTAGCAGTCAAAAGGGTTGATATTTTGGGCAAATCATAGTTTAAATATGTTTGGAAAATTTTATATTGTCCATGAGTTAATTGTCCTGATCAGATTGAAAATGTCGACAACTTAAGAGTATAAGGGGTAAATTCTTACCAAGTGTTGGTGAACAGTATCATTGGTCCTATCACCTTTCCTGAAGGNTTTTGGGCAAATCATAGTTTAAATATGTTTGGAAAATTTTATATTGTCCATGAGTTAATTGTCCTGATCAGACTGAAACTGTCGACAACTTAAGAGTATAAGGGGTAAATTCTTACCAAGTGTTGGTGAACAGTATCATTGATCCTATCACCTTTCCTGAAAAAACCTTGGGGTCAGAGATACTATTCTAAAATCCCACTTTGTATCCCTCGTTTAGCACACATAAGCAATGTCGTCATTACCCTTACCACCTGAGCCTCTAACTCACACCAGTCTGGTTATCCATAAGTTGCTATATCAAATATCCCTAGTTGCTCAAAAGGGTTTAGACACTTTATTTAAAATCCATACCCATAAGCATTGTGTTATTAATATAGGATAAGTAGTGTTAAAGTATTTTGTATTGATTTGTTGAATTATTGGGCTCCGAGTCATAACTTGGTGGGTCCTTAAAAATTTCATGTTAATTTAGTTGTTCTTACACTTTGAAGAGAATTTTCCTCAACAANTATATATATATATATATATAAACAAAATTGGTAGGAAATTACATTTATATTAGAAAAATTGTTACTTATTGTTGGCTAGATGTTCCAACTAATCCTAAGTACGATTGCCAAAATATAAAACCTATGGATCCTCTACCGAAATTACAACACACCCAAATAAAATAAAAAATAATAATTTAAATGAATAAAAATAGAATAAAATCATCAACTATATATTTTATAAAGTAACTTTAACTTATCACCATGTAAAAATTTGACTAGGTCTAGCAAAGTAGTCCCAAGACATGTTCCCCCCCCCTTCGGCCCCATGTTTGGCCAGAAATTTCGCAGCCCTGATACCTTCCATGTAAAATTTACTCCACGTTATTATATAAAATCATAAATTGGGCTTTGATAGTTAAACCTTCAACTACTCCTGCAATTTAAATTTCTTGCAAAATTATATACATGTCTTGTAAGTATTGACCTTTCAGGTGGTAGAACGAGAATATTCGACAGATATGTTTTCAAATTAATGCATTTATCTCCTTGTATTTCTTGTCTCAAGCTGTCATGTTAAATAACGATGTCACCCTGCATGAAAACCAAAACTGTTAGGATAACCACAAAATTAAAACTAAACTTAAAAAGATAAAATTCACCGCCACAACATTCAAAATATAAGACAACTCAAAATTTAATCACAAACATCAGAAAACAACAATTGCAACTAAATTAAGACGTCTCTATCGGATGATCAGGAATCTCTTGAAGGAGATAACCTATGGTTGTTAACGAGATATCCCATGGTCTAAATGAAAGTATCAAGCTCATTGAATTTAGTTTAGTAAATTCATTTAGACTAAGTGAATTCGAAAGAAAATAGTGGTGTCAGAATGAGGGAACCGTAGGATCCTAACTGGTGTTGCTCTAATCAACTGTAATAAGCCTCATAATATTTAAAGAATCATAACTATATGAACATTTGATTTGACATCATAAATTGACACATTAGAAAACTTAACTCGTCACGACGAGGAGTTTAAAGCTAGCATTGTGGGCAGCACAACCATCTTCATCAACAAGAGGATCTACAACAACATATTTTTCCTTAGAATTAAACAACAAGCCATAGGATTTTGAGGTTGTTTTCTTATGCAACATAAATCCTCAATTTTTCTTTAAGCCTTTGTATAGCTCTGTTGTACAATATAAGTCCTAACTCGTTTTAGGATTTTGAGGTTGTCATTTGTCATGACCTAAATCCTCACATCTTCCAGACTATTTGTGTGATCGTTACACACAATTGTAAGCCCTAATTAATAAAATTTATAGGACGAAACATTTAAATATTTCTCCTCTAAACTGAAGCCAAACTATAGGGTAGCTTGGGAAGTCATTGAGTTTCTCCTCTGGGTCTGTGATATCCCTTAGTTCCTCCTCCTTTGGATTCTACAATAAATGTTCCAAATTTGAGTCATTCCCCTTTCACACCTCTTTGTCCGATTTCATTGAAAAGTCTTATCCTTTTGACCTCTTTGAAGATAATATTCCCCGATTTTCATCGAGAGTTTTCTTAGGTAACTTCGGTTATCTAAGATGCAATTAACTATAGGGGCTTGCTCTTATAGGAAGCTTTTTCGAACCCAACTTAATATAAACCCTATTTAATTTAGTACCATTTAAAACTCGCTTTATTATGTTCCAAACCATAATACATTCCCACATATATTACTCTACCATAACACATGTTGTTGTAAAGAATTCGTTTCAATCTGCACAAAATTCATCTCCAAATTCTTCTCAATCATTGGACGAAACAAAACATCCATCATTTCAGAACATAAAACCAATATATAAAGACAGGGAGCCAAAAAAACAATAAACAATCCTCTTTCCAATTTCTCACAATACCATACACACCTACATTAAACTTTTATGAATACCACCATCAAGTTCCTGATCAAGGCACACACCTATCATGTTAGTATTTCCACCATTAGCCATTACTTTATGAATAATACATATCATATCTTTGTCAATAGAGGAAAAAAATATTAATCAACATTATACTATTGGAATAAATCTCCTCTTTATGCTTCCTCCCATTCATCTCCAACCAAAGAAACCAAAAATAGATGTGAGGAATCATAGAAATTAAATAACTATCAACTCCCTTCCCCTCCCCTCCAAGTTATATAAGCATTGCCGAAGAGTAATATACCCATTTATATGAATAAATATATTAAATTTGAGAGACAACTTCCTCAAAATAACTTCTAAGTAAACTGGGCAACATAATAAATGGGACATGGATTCCTTCTTTTTTCTACAAAGTAGACAAATACACGAAATCCTTAACTCTTTATGATTCAATATATCATCAGTGGGTAGTAGATTGTTAACCTCCATGATAAAAAAAACCATGCTCAGTTTAAGCAATGCATTTCAAATTTTATCACCTGTATTATTCCCATTCCTCTCTGTCAGTAGCTAGAATGTTCCTCTCTTTAGAAAACTTTTGTTCTGAATTTATATATTATATATATATATATATATATTGTAAAAAAATATTTTAATTTTGAAAAATAACAATTTAATTTTGAAAAACAAGAATAACAAGATCTCATTCATTTAATAGTTTAAATAAATGAGCACAACACTGTTAGCAATACACCTATCATGAAGAACATACGCATTACTTGATAGTGGGGCTCGATTATACAAACTAATGAATTCATGATATCCGTTTGGTCTGCGAAACTTTTTATGTTAACCGACAAGTTTTCATATCAAATATAAATATTTGATAGGGTTTATATTACATGGGTTCTTAAAGCTCCTTATAGCGGCAACGTATAGTCAATTACATCTGAAATGACTGAAGTCATTTAAAAAAAACTATTGATTTAGATCAGATGTATTTTTCTTCAAGAATCTTAAAGCTTAGGGTTTCAAGTTTGACATGGAAAATAAAATGGAGAATGGATAAAAAAGAAATAGTTTATTTTAGGAATTCACAGGAAGAAAATTAAGGGATGTCACGGATCCTGATGAGAAACTTGTTGACTTCCCAAACTATCCTATTGTGTGGCTTTAATTTTAAGGAGATATTTATTTTGATGTTTCATCCTACTAATTTTATTATTTAGGGTTTATGTTTGCATGACACTATCATACAAATAGCTTGGAAGATAGGAGGGTTTATGTTGTAACAAATGACAACATCAAAGCCTAAAGTGAGTTAGGGCTTATATTGCACAACATGATTGTGCAAAGGCCTAAAGATAAATTGATGATTTACGTCATACTAGAAGATCTTCCTCAAAATCCTATGGCTTGTTGTTTAATTCTAAGGAAAGTTTATCTGGTGTAGATCAGTTTTGTTGTTGTAGAATGTTGTCCTTGATCTGCTTCAGCTTGCTCCAATCTCCCTATTGAAAGCTGCTCCAGGTTTAGTATTTTATTTCTTATGTTTTTCTTTTAATTATTTTTAATCTAATTAATGAAAAAGTATGTGTTTGTATTTTGCAGTGATCCACCCAAGGTAAACCGACTACTGTTCTCTATCATTAAGGTCTTGCAATTATATAAATAAATGCAAAAGTAAAAAGGCAGTAAAATGTTGTAGTAAAATTGCTTTAAATATATAAATGAGTGCAACTGCACCTCCTCTACCATTGCATGGTTAGTATCATAAAGTATAGTACAATTGCATGAATTTTAAGTAAATTGCGAGAAAAAGAAAACGAGTAAAGTACGAAAATCAAATACGAGGGAAACCAGTCATAAGAAAACACGTGCAAGAAAAACAAAACTCGTAGCCACATATGGAAGACCAGGCTAAATGTAAGCCTTTATTAAAGGTGGGGGCTTAGAGCTGGGTTGTGCGCTTCCAACCTTTGACCAATTCTACCACCCGAACAATCTCAGGAGAGCATGCTCTAGCCTAACCAAGATGATTAACTAGTGTACTTTCATAATTTTTTTTTACGACTCTTTTACTTTTTCATGCATATAATACTTTATGTTTGGAAAATTTTAGATTGTCCAGGAGTTAATTATCCTGATCAGACTGAATATGTCGACAACCTAAGAGTATAAGGGGTAAATTGTTACCAAGTGTTGGTGAACAGTATCATCGATCCTATCACCTTTCCTAAAGGATCCTTAAAGTCAGAGATACTATTCTAAAATCCCACTTCGTATCCCTCGTTTAAAACACATAAGTAATGTTGTCATTGCCCTTACCACCTGAGCCTCAGACTCACACCAGTCTAGTGATCCATAAGTGGTCATACCAAATATCCCTAGTTGCTCAAAAGGGCTTAGAAACTTTAGTTAAAATCCATACCCATAAGCATTGTGTTATTAATATAGGATAAGTAGTGTTAGAGTATTTTCTATTGATTTGTAAGTTATTGGGCACCGAGTCATAACTTGGTGGGTCCTTAGAAATTTCATGTTAATTTAGTTGTTGTTACACTTTGAAGAGAATTTTCCTCAACAAATTGTGATAGACTCAGAGGTCTTTTAAAGTATCCAAAATTTTCTAAGAATGTCCAGAAAGCATCTTTGGAACAAACTTAAAATTTCATATTACAATTTTACCTCTACGGCTCTTTACCCCATAACTCTTTCAATTTGATTCAAATATCTTTGGAACTTTGTTAGATTGCTACTCATGGGTTAATTAAGACTCCAAAAAAGACTTAGTATTTTTCTAATTTTTATTTTATTTTCTGGAATTATTTTAGCTAAAATATATGAATTTTAAACTTAATTCATTTACTTAATTAAAACACACCCTCTGTCCATAAAAAAATTTTAGGAGGTTCACATGTGTAAGAGGACCACTTAGTCCAATTTTCATGATTTTTTGAATTGCATTTTAATTATTATAATTTTTTGTTGGTTTTCTTAAATAAATAAATAGAAAAATTATTTTATTTTGAAAATTACTTTTTTTATATTTTTCTTTAATCTCTCTGATTTCATAGAATTTAGAGATATTAATTTCATAGTTTTTTTAATATTTATTCTATTTTTTTATAAAATTTAAATTAAAATATATATGAAAATGCAATTAATTATTTAAAATACATTTTTACAATCTAAAAAAATTATGGAAAAGGTTTAAAATTTTTTTCTTCAATTATAAAGTGATTTATGACATTTTAACACATTTAGGCATTTTTATGATTTTTGGTATTTTTAATGAATAAATAAGTAAGAAAATAGGCTAAAAATAAACCTTTTATTTTAACTTCAATTTTTTTTCCTGGATTTCTTTAGTCTTAAGGAACTCCCAAACTAATTTTTTTGTAATTTTATGAGTTATATTTTAATTTCTATAATTATTTAAATAAAAAATACTTATTTTCTTACAAAATACATTTAATCATTATGGCTTTACAATTTTTACAGAAACTTCCTAATATCTTTTTCTTCAATTTTGGTTATTTTGGTGATTTTTTGAGTTATTTATATTTTTCTCATTTTTTGGTATTTTTCTTAATTTCAAAATAGAAAAATATATTTTATTTTTTTTAGAAAATATTTTTTATTTTTCCTAAGTTCTTCTAACCACAGTAAACTTACCAAACCAATTTTTATAATTTTCTAATTTATATTTTATTTTTAGAATTAATTTAGACAAAATAAGGGCGATTTACTTCGAAAATTAGGGTTTTCAATGTTAAAGGTGTCCTCTGACTTTGGAAAATATAGAGAACATCTCTAAACATGAGGAATGAACCCTCCAAATTTCATATTTTTATGTTAATATTTAATTACTTATAATTTAAAGAAGTTTTGGAGTATTTAATTAATTTAACATAGATATTAAGAAATTATTTTTTTATTTTTAGTCCACATTGTTCCCCTCTGTTCACTAAGCACAAAGTTATTTTTCTTTTATTTTTATCATGTTTTTACACCAAGTGATGCTTTTTTAAAGTTTTTATAATTATTTAAATTAACTATACCCCTATTTTCCTACTTATCCACGCAATTGTCAGTGCATCCTTAGAGTCTCCGAAGCCCCACGTGTTTCACTTTGGTTCATTGTCATCCATGTAGTCGCCTCGTCAGTTTTAATGGGGAACTTCCTCTCTTGCCCTGAAGATGCTCAGGAGTGAATCAATTTGGGATTTTGATGAGGTTTGAGGTATGACAGTGAAAAGCTTCCGAACTTTGAACTCAAAATTAGGGCACTGTTGTAAGGATGAAGGCTGGAAAACATTGGGGATGAGCTTCGCAAGGCTGTTAGAGAGTCTGAGAGAATTTTGACAAAGTTTTGTTTTGGTTTAATCACTCTCCTCAATTTGTCCATGGAGGGTGCTTAATTTATAGCCAACAGAGCAAGCTAGGTGTCCAATAGGAGGCTGAGGTGGAGTGAAGAAGAGTTTTAAGGGCCAATAGGGATGAACCACATCAGGGAGTCCAAATTTTGGGTTTTCCTCAATTGGAACCTCTTGATTTTGTCATTTTCCGATAGCTGGGGTGGCTTTAGAGAAGTCAAGGAGGTTGAGTGGTCAACACAATTTGGTTCCAAGGAGGCTTCAAAGGGGAAAGTGGGTTTTGGCAAATTGGCCCAGGTTGGGTTTCGTCCCTTTGTCCAATGAGTAGGTTTGGTTCTAAGGTGGTCAGGGTTGATGTCTTGACCCCCGAGAAGGTTTAGGTGAGTTTTTTTTGGCTGTTTTGGGGATGGGGCAAGTGTTTAAATGTTTCATGAAAGGGGCAAATCCAAGTGAAGGAGAAAGAGGGAAGAGTCACCTCCACTTGCCAAATTTGGTAAGTTTGACCTCATGATGTCCATGGAAGGCTCCATGAGGCATGTCATGCCATGTATGAGGCCATGGGAGTGTTTCATGCAAAATGAAATTATGATTTTATGAATTTTAAATGAAAAATGTCAACATGCCCTATTTGGATAAAATTTCATGCACATGTATGGTATGCTTTGTATGATGTCATGATGAAATGATTTTGATTAACGGTGATGAAGAGGGGATTTTTTCATGTGAGCTTAAATTGGGCCTTTTAAAATTAATGGCATGGGCTTTTAGAAATGCATATGGGTGTGGGCTTTTAAAGTATACAAGATGGATTTTATTTTGAAATTAACCATGGGCTAATCAAATTGGGTTTGGATTTGATCTCAATTGGTCTTAAACATGATGAAATTTAGTGTGGATTTGAAATTGGAGAAAATTTAAATGAAGTTGGTGGAAATTATGGGTGATTTGGGATTTTTTTGGAACTTAGGGGTAATTTGGGAATTTTGACCAACTTTGGTAGATTTGGTGAATTTTGGGTGCAATTGAGAAAATTGGATGGCTATAATAGGTTTTAGTGAAATTGTGAGTGAAATTGGGGATTTTGGCAATTTTTGGGCATTGGGACATTTAGGTAAATGTTTGGAGGTGTAGGGGTATTTTGGTCATTTTGAGGCCTTTAGGGTGAATTTGGGCAATTTGGACGATTTTGAGTGGTTTAACATGACTTTTGATGTAGATTTAGGAATTTATGCAATTTTGAGGATTTTAGGGTTTTAAGGGTATTTTGGTAATTTTGTGGAACTTTGAGGGTTGGAGGTCAAGGTAGGATATTTAACCGTAATTGGAGGTCATTGGATATGCCAATCTTGAAATCACCCTCCTTGTGCCATGAGACCAATGGGAGAACTCATTTTGGATTCTCCATGTGTTGGTCCTAGCCATTTTAGCCAAGGGCTAAGGGTTTGAGAACCACCCACATGAGTTTCCAAAAGATTTGGGGAATGGGTTAAGTGTAGGTGATTTTAGGGTTTGTGATAAGTTTAACTATTTGTGTAATCTTGACCAAGATAAAGCTACCCAGAGCTAACCCTAAGGCCTAACAATGTTGAGGAGAGTCCCCTTGAGCTCCCCCATGTTGATTTCAACCTTCTAAGTGCTAGAGGTCAAAACCATACATGTGTAACTCCAAGAAGAGTAAATAGGTGTTTAGAGTTTCTATTGGGTAGAGTTCCATCACTATTTCTCTAGGATAGTCAACGGGAATGTCCTATGGCTAGATCCTAGGCTTCTAAGGAAAAAAGACTTGACCTGAACAAAAGTGAGGTCAACGAATGGACCCCTAATAGGTGTGGTGTGTTAGACGAGCACATAACATATATTGGTGTTGACCGAAATTATCAATTAAACCAACACCTACGTTCTAAGCCAACACACTTAGAACAAAACATAGAATTGAGTGAAGAAGGTTTCCAATTGAGGAATTAGCACACGTACTTTAAATTCAAGTCATGAATTTAGCTGTGATCTTTAATCTTTTCCTTTTATAAAGGGGTATTTTATGAATATAGATGGGTAACCATCAGGGTTCCTTTTCAGGAACTCGATAGCCTTGGCAAGCTTGATTTGTTTTTTATTTGGACTTATATTTTGATTTTGGTTTCATGAAAATTTCAAATTTCATGTTGAGGAGATCAGATTGAGTTGGAAAGCACAGGGTCTCATATCCAACTCGAAGACTGATTGAGAAAATTTTACTACTTTCGAAAAGAAAGCTCAAGGACTCACGTCCAACCTAAAAGGTAGATGGATGGAATTAGAATTTAGGCACTGATCCTGATATTTGATTTGGAGGAATTGGACTTTCACGCCGATCCTTGAGATTTTATCTTTACTACATTGTGAAGAAAAGCTCGAAGACTCACATCCAACCCGAGGTAGCAAGAGGGAATCAGAATTTTGGTACTGACCTTGAAATATGATTTGGAGGATTTGGACTTTCACTCCGATCGTTGAGATTTGATTTGGAGGAATCATAATTTCACACCAATCTGCGAGATTTGATTTTTAATACATCAGGAAGGAAAGCTCAAGGACTCACATCCAACCTAAGAGGTAGGGAGAGGGAATCATAATTTAGGTGTTGACCCTGAGATTTGATTTGGAGGAATCAGACTTTCACACAATCCTTGAGATTTAATTTTGAGGAATCAAACTTTTAAACCGATTCGCAGCATTTGATTTTTAATACATCGGGAAAGAAATCTCAAGGACTCACATCCAACCTAAGAGGTAGCAAGAGGGAATCAAAATTTAAGTACTGACCCCGAGTTTTGATTTGGAGGAATTAGACTTTCACACCGATCCTCAGGATTTGATTTGGAGGAATCAAACTTTCACACTGACCCTCAGGATTTGATTTGGAGGAATCAGACTCACGCTGATCCTCAAGATTTTAGAAAATTTTGGAGATTTTGTGAAATTTATGCAGAGAGTGAGGAATTTATGGAATTCATGAAAAATATGTGAATTTTTTTGTATTTGAAAGGAGGAGAGGAAATTGAGAATCTAGTGTAATGAGTGATCAATTGTTTGACTGCAGGATTAGTTTTCTTGCTAAAAAAACAAATGACATTTACAGGGACTGAATATCATACCATAAACCTTTTGGAAATGATGAAGAAATTGTTGAACCTGTTTAACAACATTCTTATTGGCTTTAGAAAACAAAATAATGTCATCAGTATAGATGAGGGGAGTGACCTCCGAATTAGACTTGCGATGAAATCTTGAGTAATACTTCTGCAGAAGGGCTTTGTCCATGAGCCGAGAGAAATAATCCATCGCTCGAATAAAGATAAAGGGTGAGAGAGGGTCACCCTATTGAATTCCTCTAGAGGCTGAGAAGAACCCATGTGACTGGCGATTAAGCAAAATAGAATGTGCATTATATTAGAACCATCTAGAAATGAGAGTGCAGAACTCTAAAGAGAAGCCTCTTGCTTTTAGAATGTTTAAGATAAAGTCCAAATCCAGCTTATAAATCATATTCCCACCTTTACAAGGCTGATCAACATCCAAGAATAGTTCCTGAGAAAGCAAAACAATATCAACTATAGACCTGCCCGTTGACCTCACTTTTGGTTGAGGTTCAGTTTTTCCTCTTTAGTAGCCTAAGGTCTAGCCATATGACTTGACCTCAATTTTGGTTGAGGTTTAGTTTTTCCTCTTTAGTAGCCTAGGGTCTAGCCATAGAACTTTTCCTATTGACTATTTCTCGAAAACTAGGTAGGAACCCTCACCATTAGAAATTCCAAACTCTTCTCTACTCAACTTGAAGTTCCACATGTTGGGGAACCCTCACCATTAGAAATTCCAAACTCTTCTCTACTCAACTTGAAGTTCCACATATTGGTTCAACCCTCACCATTAGAAATTCTACCCTCTTCTTTACTCAACTTGGAGTTCCACATATTGTTCTCAACCTCTAAATACCTCACCATTAGAAATTCTACCCTCTTCTTTACTCAACTTGGAGTTCCACATATTGCTCTCAATCTCACCATTAGATATTGTTAAATCTCTTACCACTTAGCTTGAAGTTCCACATTTTGCTCTCAACCTCTAAATACTTAGTAGGTGGGGTCACTGTGGGAGAAACTCAGGATGAGTCACCCTTAGGATTGCTGACCCTGGGTGTTGGTCTGGAGCTAAGGCACTCACTAAACTCATATACACCCACAATTACTCAAAAACTTAACTCAAATTTCTAGCCTAGATCCCTTGATCTTTTGGGATACTCATGTAGATGGTCCCCTAAAATCGGTTGACCTTGGGTGTTGGTCTAGAGCTAAGGCACTCACTACACTAATCTACACCCACAATCACTCACAACCCTGAACTCAAATCTAGCTAGATCCCTTGATCTTTTGGGATACTCATGTAGATGGTCCCCTAAACCTACTAGCCCACTAAGGCACTCACTACACTTATCTGTACCCAAATTTCTAATAGATTGGGATACTCATGTAGATGGTCCCCTAAACCTACTAGCCCTAGAGCTAGATATTTCTAGCCTAGAACCCTTGATCTTTTGGGATACTCATGTAGATGGTCCCCTAAACCTACTTGCCCTAGGGCTATGGTTTAGCTAAGACCACTATGTAGAGGACCCAAAATGGGTTTTCCATTGTTCCATGGGCATGGCTTATTGGTGATGATTGGTGCCTCAACTCTACCAAAATACCCATCTTGGCCTTTTACCTCTAAGACACCCCCTAATTACCAAAGTACCCCTCTTTGACCCAAAATCCCAAAATTCCAAAAAATTCCCAGAAAATCCCAATAAATCCCAAATATTCTTAATTTCATTTCTTTCGACTACCACATGACCCAATTTGGCCAATTTGACCATCTTTAACCAAAATCCCCAAATTGCCCTTTAAAGACCCAAAATTCCCCAAATCCATCTCAAATGTC
>JXCR01147435.1:275926-324360 GCA_002079205.1 Phalaenopsis hybrid cultivar | reverse complement strand
TTAACTATAGGGGCTTGACCTTATAGGAAGCATGTCCGAACCCAGCTTAATATAAATCCTATTTAATCCTTTATATTAAATAGGGGAATTTGTCGGCAAAATACAAAGGTTTCGCAGACCAAACAGACATCATACTNGGAGCTCAATTTTGAGCTTGAAACCTTGCCGAAAACCAGGACAGAGCCCAATACACCTCCACACTTTACCAAACTTCAACAAGAGTGAAAGAAGCCAGAGCCCCATCAAATCCCCCTTCCACAGAGCCTCTACCATAGCTATAGACCAACACCTGAAAACGAGCTTGGTCGAATTCATACCTAGGCTTTACACCTAGGCCAGGGACTTAATCCCTAGCCTCCTTGGACCCCAACGAACGTGCCAAGCACCTCTGATCGAAGCTTCCCTTCTCAGAGCAAAGGTATAAAACTCGTCCTCCTCCCGAGCTTGTTTTGATCCAATTAATACCTAGGCCTTACACCAAGACCAGGGACTTAATCCCTAACCTCCTTGGACCCCAACGAACATGGCCGAGCACCTCTGATCGAAGCTTCCCTTCTCAGAGCAAAGGTATAAAACTCCTCCTCCTCCTGAGCTTGTTTCGATCCTCCATTTACTTAAAATTGATTTCATGGTACATTAGCCATATAGATGTGTTCGTCTCGCTTAGACANAGGTCCCTATATAGAGATCCATATTTTTCATCATCTTCCATATTATTTCCTTAAAATAATCATGGAAATTAGAATATTGGTCATTAAATCCCAAGAAAACTTTGGAAAGTCTACCATGACCAGAGAAACCTTTGAAAAAAATTTCATGAGTCAAGCCATTCAAAATTTCCTTAAATTTCCAAATATTAAATCACTAAGATAATTGATTTTGGAAAATACAAACATTTAAATGACTTGATTTTTAATCTCCATTGTGATTTATGATCTAGAGAACTCATTNCCTTAGTTTATTTGATCGAGCCTCATCCTCAAGTTTTGTGTTTATCCTTCGGGATAGATACAGGATTTGAGGCAGAGTGCTCTTTCATTTTAAACTATAAAAAATATGGGATCAGTTTGATTTCATACTTCAACGTCCTTCCGAAGCAGGCGAGGGATTTCGATTCCAGCGGCCGGCAACTTTTTACGGGCAACTCCCCTCCGACCCGAAATAACACCGACAGTACCATTTGGATATTAGCAAGTTTGAGCTCAAATGAATTAGCAACTTCATCAGGATTTTGATATGATAAGTGAATTTCATCTGCTGTAAAATTTGAATAATCTAGTAGTGGTCTAGGTTGTTGTTCATTTTTTATTCCTTTATTGTTCACATTGTCTTTCATTGTGTCAGGATTTCTAGGTTCTTTTCTTAGTTTTCTAATTCTCTTAATAGTGCGTTCTAATTTTGAATCGTAGGGTATAAGATTTTCAGTTCCAAATTTACGCATACAATTGAAATCAGTATAAAGAAAATTAGTTAACTAAATATGAAAATAAGTAATTCAAGTAAAAGTTTTCTAATAGTCCTAATTTGTCCGTTACTCTAATTATGACTTTTCTTTTAAATCTAATTTTTACTCCTCAGCAACGACGCCAAAAACTTGACAACGACTTTATATATGCTTAAAAATACAATAATTTGATACTGCTACAAGAAGATTTAAATCCCCGACAACGATGCTAAAAACTTGATAGTGGTTATAGATTTGATAAAGAAAAATACATGGCTCTAACAGAGTCCTGGATATCAATCCCACAGGGAGTAATATTAGAGGCTACGAACTAAGATTTTAAAAAAATCAATACTTAATTAAAACAATATAGTAAAATTGCAATTGAAATAAAATTGTAATTTTAATAAACTCTGAATTAACTTCTACTAATAAAGTTTCTAATGTGAAGTTCAATATATAAGAAAGCATCCTTCTCCTTATCAAAAAATATAAGTGAATGGATAGATTGAATCAATTTAAATTGTATTGTGTCAAATAGGAGCATACATATTCACCAGGCATAACGAACGTTGACTAATCCTATGCTTGGTTACTGGATCTGTGGCTAGGCTGGGAGGATACCAGCTCTTACTTTGGAGCTCCCACGTTCCCCTCAGCTGAGGGCTACATATACACTTTTGCACCTAAACAATAGGAGCAAATTGAGGATTTTATCCTGTAACTCTAAAATCTCTAATTCTACGCCCGATATTTTTTATTTCTCTATTTATTTGCACCCAACTTTCAAAAACTTTCACCTCCCTAAATTATGGATGTAATCTTCACTTTAATTGTAAAACTCAACATATTTTAACAAATCAATTGACCAGATTTAAAGTAAATTAAGATTGAAGTGAAAAGTTATCACACAACTTCTTTAACATTCTCATGGCACAACTAATTCAAATCACCATTTCACAAAATCTCAAGATAAGAAAAAGGACAGAGAAAACTATTCAGAACTCATGTAGAAGATACGACAAAATTTGCAATTTATATATAAAAGCAAAGTCATACAAACTTTAAAAAGTAAATACAAGGTATCTCTAATTCCTCCCTAAGCAAACTCCTTAAAGTTCCTCTGAATCTCTTCCTTTCTTTACAGCACATAGAATTCTCCTTCGAAGCGCCAAGGAGGAAGAAATCTCTCACTTTCCTTCAACTCTAACAATCTCTCAATGAATTCCTCACAATACTAACCACTCTCTACACTCTAATGGGCACCACAAACAACAAAGACTCAACGGACCCCCGTGGACACCTCTTTTTCGGCCTCCAAATTGTTTATTTTAAAGTTGTAGAAGAGTTTTCAAGAGTTGCTCAAGCGTCCCTTCAAAAATCGTCCCCATTCAATGCATCTGTTGAGAGAACCAACGTACTCTCCATCGACGACCTCGAGGGCGCTGTCGGCGACCTTTCAGAATATTTAATTATGGACTCTCGGATGAAGCTACCATCGGCGCCCAAGATCAAATTTTCATATTTTGGTCCTTTTTGCTCCAAATTCACTCTTTTTTGCAACTTTTTGCTCCAATGACCATAATTCAACATACCTGCAACAAAACATAAAAAATACCTTTCTTTAAAGTACAATATCATCAAAATCAGTGTAAAATAGGTATGAAAATCTCAACATATTTTCCTTTGGTTAATTGATAATGTGTTCATGTCCCTCATTGACCAAATTAACCTTCTTTCGTTGACATGCTCCACCCATTTCTTTCTTGTGTAAGTAAGATAAATTACTTCATACTTCAAAACCATTTGTTCAATCACCTTTGAACAGAGAGTTTTAGGAGGCCATTAAAGACTTTTTTGATCTTCAAGTGGGGTCAGACCCTCAAAAATTAAGCTGGTAGACTAGCTCCGCCTGGGCATTAAGCGTTGATAATTTGGTCATGCACTGGATCCTAAACACTTCACGTCTCCTTTCCAAGTTTGATTTGCTAATTTTCAATCTAAATCAATTTGTGTAGTGTTGCGTGCGCTTTAAAATTTCCTTTGATTAATTAAATTTTTCTACTTTTAAACTACTTTTACTAAAATTTTAAAATCTCCACAAATTAAATAAAGGATTACCCGGTCTACAGATTGACCTCAATTAATATTTAGTGCTCGCACTAAGATTTAGAAATTTTGGCCAAATAGCTAACCCTAGAGCTTTCTTTTTTGAAGTTACTGCAATGGCGTGCTGACCGACCTTTTTGTACATCAACAATTACAAGGATTTGATGACGCTACTAGAAGATTTAAATTCCAACAAAGATGCCAAAAACTTGACTAGCGACTTTATTTATATAATATTTGATTATAAAGATGTATAGATATAATATATTCAATAATGTTAAAGTCGATTGTCAATGCAAGTATACGTATCGCTCAAGTAATATAGGGATCTAATGGAGTCCTAGATATCGATCTCACAAGGAGAAATAAAATACTACGGACTAAGATTGAATAAAAAGTAATACTTCAACTACAACAATGCTCAAGTTGCTTATTTGTCACTAATAGGCAATTGAAATAAGTAGATAATTTTGGATAGTAACTAATGATAGAGAATAACGTTTAATTGTGATATTCATTTTCTAAAGAAAGCATCATTCTCCTTGTCAAGAAATTATAGTGAATGGATAAAATGAATTAGTTCAATGTAACTAATAAAAAACTAAAGATAGAAAGTAGGGTTTAATTTGTGATATTCAATATATAAGAAAGAATCCTTCTCCTTGTCAAGAAATTATAGTGAATGGATAAAGTGAATTAGTTCAAATTATATTGCATGGATAAAGTGAATTAGTTCAATTTAGATTGTGTCAAATAGGAGCATACCTATTCTTTACCAATGAATTAGTTCAATTATATTGTGCCAAATAGGAGCATACATATTCTTTACCCTTTGGTCCAGCCATAAAGAACATTGACTAATCCTATGCTTGGTTACTGATCTTGCAGCTAGGCTGGAAAGATACTGGCTCTCACTTTGGAGCTCCCACGTTCCCCTCGCCTGAGGGCTAACATCTACACTTCAACACCCAAACGATAGGATTGAATTGAGCTCCCACATTCCCCTCACCTATTCTACGGCTAGGCTGGGAAGATACCGGCTCTCACTTCGGAGCTCCCACGTTCCCCTCACCTGCACTGAATCTGCGGCTAGGCTGGGAGGATAACGGCTCTCACTTAGGAGCTCCCACGTTCCCCTGGCCTGAGCTGAATATGTGGCTAGGTTGGGAGGATACCGGCTCTCACTTCAGAGCTCCCACGTTCCCCTCACCTGATGGCTAAATACACATCAGCACCCAAACGATAGGACCGAATTGGGGATTTTAGTCTGTCAATTCTACGGCTAGGCTGGGAAGATACCGGCTCTCACTTCGGAGCTCCCACGTTCCCCTCACCTGCACTGAATCTGCGGCTAGGCTGGGAGGATAACGGCTCTCACTTAGGAGCTCCCACGTTCCCCTGGCCTGAGCTGAATATGTGGCTAGGTTGGGAGGATACCGGCTCTCACTTCAGAGCTCCCACGTTCCCCTCACCTGATGGCTAAACTACACATCAGCACCCAAACGATAGGACTGAATTGGGGATTTTAGTCTGTCACTCTAAAATCANCTTTCATTTTAAACTATAAAAATTATGGGGTCAGTTTGATTTCATACTTCAACGTCCTTCCGAAGCGGGCAACGAGATTTCTATTCCAGCGACCGACAGCTTCTTACGGGCAACCCCCCAAACCAACCCGAAATAACGCCGACATGCCCTTCACAAAAACTGCTTGGTTAGGCTTGATAAGGTGAATTAAGTAAGGTTGAAGTCTGGCTACATTTATTTTACTAATGGCCTTACACAAGACATTGGTGAGGCTGATGGGTCTAAAGTGATTCTAATTACTATAATCGGTGGATTTGGGAATGAGCACATAATTGGAAGAGCAAAAATAATTAAACAAAGGGGTCCAAAAAAAAGCTTTGGATAACAACAATCACCTCTCCTTTGATTATAGGCCAAGCCTTTTTGTAGAAAGCTAAAGTATATCAATTAGGTCCAGCAACTCTAGAGCAGTCAATACTTTTTAGTGCATCCCAAAAAAAAGCAAAAATAATTAGAAATACTATTCTAATTACTATAATCAATGGATTTGGGAATGAACACATAATTGGAAGAGCAAAAATAATTAGGCAAAGGGGTCAAAAAAAAAAGCTTTGGATAATAGCAATCACCTCTCTTTTGATTATAGGCTAGACCTTTTTGTAGAAAGCTGAAGTATATCCATTAGGTTCATAAACTCTAGAGCAGTCAATACTGTTTAGTGCATCCCAAATTTCAGTTTCTAAAGGAATGTGAGTAAGTTAGAGGTCTTCAGTGTAGTTCAGCTCCTCCTGGAAAAGATGATGTTCCATGGTATATCTAATTGTAGGAGGAGCGGTAAGAAGATCACTAAAATTGTCCGCTACCTTTCTAGCAGTGCCCCCATAATCAGTAATTTAGCTACCATTAGCATCTTGGATCTTGTGGATAGTATTACCCTTTCTTCTATATTTGATACAAGCATGTTAATAATTAGTATTTCTATCCCCCCACCCCCAGAAATTTACTAACACCAACCTTTTACCTAAGAAATTGCTCTAGCCACTCACTTGCAATTAGAACATTTTTAGTACCTTCCAAAAGAGCGGATTCAGTAGCTAGACCAGCAGTAACATCAACTTCCAAGGATGCTAACTTCTTTTCTGCTTATTCAACTTTGTTAAAAATATTCCCAAAGGAGTTCCAATTCCACTCATTAAGACCTTTTACCATTTTTTTTTGAAGATGATAGAGCTTTATAAGAGGGTTGGGGTGTTGAATACCCCCCGAATGTTTTTTAATGATATTTAGGAAGTAAGGATCTTCAATCCACATGTTTTGGAATCTAAAATGAGCTTGACCAGTAGAAGGGGAGACTGTTAATGATACCAACAATGGTATATGATTTGAGGCTGCCAAGCTGAGGTGGAAAATATAAGTGTGCAAGAAATTCTGAAACTAGAAATTATTAGTCAAGAATCTGCCCAGTGAAGCGGCAGATTTTTTTGTGTTACTTATGCAAATATTTTTCAATATTACAAAATAGACACAAAAATTATAATAATAAATATGCAATGTAGACAAAAAAAAAACTTTAATACAAGTATAAGTATCACTCAAGTAATAAAGGGCTCGAATGGATTCCTAGAGATCAATCCCATAGGAAAGTTGGAAATGCTTATAAGTAAATTTTTATGAATATAATGTAAAACACAAATCAAACTACAAAACTGAAGTACAAAATTTTGATCTAAAAGAATTAAGTGTATGCTAAATAAAATGTAAATAAAAGGAGCTAGTTTAATAAAACTAATTGCTAAACTTTCAAAAGCAAACTTATTAAATCTAAACAAAGTTTTTGTGATGAAGAGTTCAAATTTAAGATAGCATCCTTCCCCTTTACAATGAGTATATGAATTGTGAAGAAATTAAAATCATTTAAAATCATATAAAAAATGTTTTGTGCCAAATAAAAACAATCATATTCTTTACCCTCTTTCAATTGAATAAAAAACGTTAACTAAAACAAATTTTGCTCACTAATTCTATGGTTAGGCTAGGAGTACACCGGCTGCCACTCCAGAGCTCCCACTACTCCCTCACCTAAGGGCTAACAATCTCACATTAGTTTTCAATCAACTAGCCAAATTGGGGATTTTAATCTGTCACATTAAAATCTTTAATTTTGAATCAAACCAAGTATATTTCCTTATTTATTTGCATTCAACCCCATGGATGACATCCTTTCATATGGAATAAAATGTGACTTTTACTATGTTGTAAAAATCATAGAGCTTTCAAATCATATGTTTCTCAACGCATATTAACAATTCAATTGGCAAGATCGAAAAGTAAATAAATGTCAGAGTTTGAATCTTCACAAATTATTGACATTTAAAACCGTATAAAACAAAATCAATTATAGGGAGAAGGATAAAGAACAAAATCATCACAGAACCAAATCTCATTGTATGGAGAAGGATAAAGAAGTCTACTCAAAATTCATGGAAAAGAAACAACAAAACACTGATTTCATATATAAAAACAAGTTTACTAAAACAAAGAAATAAAAGACACAAATTATCTCACAATCCTTCCTAAGAAAATCTCTAGAATTCCTTATCAAGCACTTTCCTTCTTTACAAGCATTCTCAATTCTCTCTTAGAAATGTAATGAAGAAGAAATCTCTCACCTTCCCTCTTCTCTTACAGCCCTAAATCTCTCTCACCTCAATTGCCTCTCTTTCAAACCCCCTTCACACCTCTTCTCTCCTTTTTCTGCTATAAACTTCCCTCACTTTTTTTAAGGCTTTCTCCCTCCAAAAAAAATTCAAAATTCACTCCAAAAATTTATCCAAAAGTCAACCCTTTTGAATTTCAAAAGATAAGTCTATTGATCCAAGAGAAATATCCCTTCATAAAAGAACCTTCCAAAGTGTGTAGATGCATTGAATCACTCAATGGGGCATTTAGAACAAGTGGTCCCTTTGAAATTCACTCAAAATTCATCTTAAACTGCCTTAATTCATAAAAATTCATCATTGGTGTCTAAGGCATTGGTTCTGTCGCTTCAGGCGCCAAGTTGCTTAAAACCATGTTGTTCTGGGTTTTGGTGCTTTAAGAACCAAATATGGATCTTCAGGCACCAAAACTGGTGCATTGGGCTTTAAATCTTTGTAAAATTACGCTTCAGGTGCCAATTCTAGTGTTTCAAGTGCCAGCTCTCTGCAAAGGGGCACTTCATGCGCCAGTTTAAGCACTTCATGCACCAGTTCTGGCACTTCAGGCGTCAGAATCACAAAATTTGTTGTTTTGGCTCCAAATTTCGTCCTTTTTGCTACTTTTGCTCCAAATGCTTAAAATTGATATACCTGCAACAAAAATATGAAATACCCTTCTTTAAAGCGCAATATCACTAAAAATAAGAATTAAATGTATACTTAAAACAACACATTGATTTGGTGTATCAAAATTCCCCAAACATAATCTTACTTGTCCTCAATTGACACTTTTACTACATAAAAATATATAACTTAACATAGAGATTAATAAATAAACTTCTATACTTTAGTTTCATAAATAAAATAGTAAAATTTAAGAAAAAATTTTAATAGCATAGATTCAAACTCTAAGTCTAAGAGTACTTAGTAATCAAATCTAAGATTTCTGAATCTCTATTCATTTCAAGAAGAATTGTAATTTATCATATCAATGATACTTAGAATATCCATATGAAAAAGAATTTCATGAAAATATTACAAATAAAAGTTCTAATACTCAAATATAAGTTTAGAAAATGCAATAAAGTCTTTTCCTTAAGTTGATTCAAGTGAAGACAATTTTTGATTAAGCATCTCCTCAAGCTTCTCCTAACACAATTTTTTTAATTTTTTTCTTTTCATGATTTTTTCAATTGGCTCTTTTTTTTCTTTTTCTTTTTCAAGTGAGGATTATTATATCTGGATAGCTATTAGTAGTGTTGAACTTCACTATCCTCTTCTTAAAGTTAACATTTCTTACATTTCTTCACTTTATAAATTCATATTAGTTTTGATGATTTTTCATAAAGTCACATTCTTTTCTTCTTACATGAAACTCTAAAATTCTTAATACTTCAAAAATACAATTTTCTTTACTTTAAATAGAAAAACATAATATTTCCTTTTCATACCAAATATCTTTAATTTTAGAATTGACATTTATTATTAAAAACTTTTACCTAAAATTACCATATATATTTGCAAATATAAATATATTCATTTAAAGTTAAATCTTAATATCCTAGGTCATGTTAAATTAATTTTATAAATATAATTAATTGAGGACAAATAAAATTTAGTTTACTTCTTTTTAAAATAAAATTTTCTTTCCCCCAAACTAAAATTTATAAGTAATTAAAATTGTTCACTACCAAATTATGTAGGTGAAAGAAAACAGTAAATGCATTAAAATAAAAACTAACATGTAGATGATTTCTGAATATGAAACTGGGCTCTGGTGTACTGCATGTACTAACATAAAAAATATAGTCTTTAAAGCATCAAATGAAATATGATATACTATATAGAATTTGCTAAGTATTAAAAATAGAAACTGAAACTGAAAATACTATAAATGCAAAAAAAGTAAAAATCTACAGTTACTATTATAATTAGGTCCACGACACAATATTACAATGAAAGTTCATATCTTAATATTTTCAAAACAAAACAAACTACAAACAATCAAGATAACAAATAAATAAACTAACAAACAAATTAAACTCCTAAAATATCAGTCATCATCATCATCATCATCATCATCATCATCTACTTCTTCTTCTTCATGGTCTGGCGTATAAGGCGTGAAACTGGAACAACTTGGAAATTCCACATTATAATCACCCCTTAAGGGTCTCACCATCGCCTCCTCAAATGCAATATCATGTTGAACTCTCCTCTACTTATATTCATCATTATAAACATTCCTTGTTTCAATTTCTCCAATCCTATTATGCATATTTACAATAACTATTTGTTGAATCATAAGTTACTCCATAATATTCTCAAGTGAAGCAAAGCGAGAAGTGGATGGCCCTGCAGCAGATGTTCAGGGCCTATCACTACCTCCACTTCTGGACTCAGTAAATGATTTAAATCTTTGAAATGTATGCTTCCCAATAGGATTCTGTGGTTGCAACCTTTCTTCATCTCTATGAGACTCTACTCCTGATTGTTCACATAAAGTGAAAATCAGGGCAGGGTATCCCAAACCACTAGTTGTAGCACTCCTGACTATACTCCGAGCATGATGTACTATAAGAGCACCAACATATACTGCCTTCATTTTTTAAATGCATAAGTTTAGCATTGTCCCCTTAATTTTCCATTATCCCCTCCCATCAGTCAAACAGGCAAATACTTCATTTAATGATGAATCAATAATCATGAAATACATTCCCCAATCCATAAAATGCATTGATCCTCTCTCTTGAAAATTCAACTTGTTTACCTCTCATGAAGATGTGATCATCAATAGTGAATCACAAATTGGAATAGAATTCCTAGATCATAGGCACAATAGCTATTGCAGTGAAGTAACAAACCTCTCCCAATTTCTGGCGACAATCAACCTTCGATTTAGCCACTCGAGTTAGCAAATGCCAGTTCCTGGATTAATTTTCTCGAGCCCATTTGAGTATGTTGGGCCTTATAGTTGATGAATTTTCTCACATCAAAATATCCCGTAGGCATTCCTCTTTTTACTCGTGGAGCCATAGGAATTTCTATGAAAACCCATTTAAAATCCAAATAAATTACAAAGTAAAAAATCTTGTTCCATAAGTGAAATTATTTGGTAAGAAAATTTTCACCATGGGGTTTCTTTAAGCTTTTTCAATAAATCCCCAAATTTTGGATTTTCATAATGTAGGACAAATCCAAGGTGAAGATAAAAAATTGCTAGGATAAAGTGAAACTTTTACCAAGAGAAGATAGAGGTAGCATCTTTTGACGTCGAAATTTTCTCAAATTTGCACAATGTGAAGCCCTAAATCTTAGTTTAGAGGTAGCAGACGACCCAAGTAGGAAAAATGGAGTTTAATTGGGTGATTTCCCTGTTTTAAGCCATTTGGGCGTTTTTGGCGTAATTTTTCTGGCGCCAACGCCTAATTTCTGGCGACAACGCTTAAGTTTTCTAGATTTCATTTTTTTTTGAAGAAATCAGCTATGTACTGCATTACATCAACCTCTAATTAACTTAAATAAACACTTATACTAATAATTAAACAATTTTCTAACATATAACTTTCACAAACAACAAGAAACTCACTTTTATATATAATATTTGTACTTTTACAAACTAACAGTTTTCAAACCAAAAAAAATCTAATTCAGTGTCTAAAGCAAGCCAAACATCCTAACACTGAAATCTAAACATCAGAATACTTAACAACAAACAAAAATAGAGTTCAACAATGAAGGTAAACACAAACCAACATAACACAATAACATAAAAAAGTGGTACTAAAAAAGCTTTCCATGCATAAAGTAAGTTCAAACATCTTCTTCGCTTTTATCCTCCTGGTTGTCTCCCATGGATTGGTAATGAACATACAAGTTGTAGAAAGCTTAATAAGGAAATTCATCCATTGAATCTTCTTTAATCCAAGAATGTTACTTGAACATACGTACCAAACCATCTTCAATACATCCAGTATGTTCAAATTGTTCATTTAGCCTCCAATCTAGATGATCCAACACTTAAAAAATATTCTCAATTACATGCATAAGGTTCTATACTCTTTCTTTATCTTCTTGTTCATCTTAAGAAGTGCATTCAAACTAAAGTAAGGCTGAATAGGTGAAGAATTATGAGATGATTGATCCATCAGTATATTCATATCGTTCTTGTCTCCCATTCTAATGCAGATACAATAAACTTCTGGGTTCATAGGCTTCCAAGGAAGAAGCACATTTTCCCAACTTTCATAAGGCACTTGCAATTGACTGCACACTAGGAAAATAGTAAATGGATGTCTCAGTCCAGTAGTAGATCCATTAACAATCAAAACCAAAACTGATTTCACAATTATTGCACCAATATCAATAGTTTTTCTAGTTTGAATGCAGTAATTCAATATAGCACACTCCGTCACTTTATAGATTTCACTATAGGAAGTAATTTCAATGCAATAAAGAAATGACATGCCTTAGATGCAGGATTCAATAGTGAAGAAGCAAAAAATTACATTTCCATCATCTCTGGCCTCCCAATTTTCATTTTCATCAGTAAGAAATTGGTAGAGTTTGACAAAAGAAAAATATGTTGAGATTTTCATACCTATTTTACACTGTTTTTTTATGAAATTGCACTTTAAAGAAAGGTATTTTCGGTGTTTTGTTGCAGGAATAATGAATTAGGGTCATTGGAGCAAAAAGATGCAAAAGGGAGCAAATTTGGAGCAAAAAGGACCAAAATGTGAAGATTTGAACTAGGGAGCCGACGACGAGAAATTCCCAAGACTCCATATTTAATGATTTAGAAAGCCCGCCGACGGCGCCCTCGAGGCTGTCGACAGCGAGATTGGCGGTTATGCCTAACAATGCATTGGATGAGGACAAATTTTGGAGGGATGCGTAGGAAACTCTTAGGAAAACTCATCCACAACTTTAAAGAGAAGACTTTGGCCAAAAATAGAGTGTCCAAGAGGTTAAAGAGGTTCCATTATTGTGTAGAGAGTTTACTAGAGTGTCTGATTGTGAGGAATTCTTTGAGAGGTTGTAAGAGTGGAGGGAAAGTGAGGGATTTCTTCCTTCTTGTCGCTTCGAAGAGGAATTCTGTGTGCTATAAAGAAAGAAAGAGATTCAAAGGAACTTCGAGGAGTTTGCGTGGGGAGAAATTAGAGATAAGTGTTATTTACTTGTTGTAGTGGTATGAATTTGCTTTTATATATGAATTCTGAGTTTTGTTGTGTCTTCCCCATGAGTTCTGAGTTGTTTTCTCTGTCTTTCTCCTTGTCTTGAGATTTTTGAAATGGTGATTTGAATTGATTGAGCCATAAAAATGTTAAAGAAGTTGTGATGATCTTTTCACTTTGATCTTAATTGGCTTTCAATCTGGTCAATTAATTTGTTAAAATATGATGAGTTTTACAACTAAAGTGAAGATTACATCCAAGATTCAGGGAGGTCAAATCCCTTAGAAATTGGGGGCAAATAAATAGGGAAATAAAATTTATCGGGCGTAGAATTGGAGATTTTAGAGTGACAAACTAAAATCTCCAATTCGGTTCTATCGTTTGGGTGTTGAAGTGTAGATGTTAGCCCTCAGGCGATGGGAACGTGGGAGCTCCAAAGTGAGAGCTGGTATCCTCCCAGCCTTGCCGCAGATTCAGTAAACAAGCGTAGGATTAGTCAATGTTTTTTATGCCTGGATCAAAGGGTAATGAATAGGTATGCTCCTATTTGGCACAATACAATTTGAACTGATTCACTTTATCCATTCACTATAATTTTTTGACAAGGAGAATGATGCTTTCTTATATATTGAATATCACATTAAAAATTTTATTAGTATAATTAGTTATTTAAGAGTTATCAAAATTACATATTTATTTCAATTGCCTATTAGTGACATATAAGCAATTTGAATTTCATTTTTGTGATTAAAGTATTGCTTTTCTAAAATCTTAGTTCATAGTTCTAATATTAATCCTTGTGGGATCGATATCTAGGACTCAATTAGAGCTCTATATTACTTGAGCGATACGTATACTTGCATTGATAAGTGTGACTTTACCATTACTGAATATTTTATATATACATCTTTATCGAATCTATAACCGTTGTTAAGTTTTTTGTGTAATTGCTGAGGAATTGAGTCTTATAGTAGCAGTATTAATTACTTGTATTTTTAAGCATACATAAAGTCGTTATCAAGTTTTTGGCGCCTGTCGGCGCTATTATTATGTTGAGGAGTGTTGCCCGTAAGAAGCTGTCGGTCACCGAAATTAAAATCTCGTTGTCCCCCTCGAAAGGACGTTGAAGTTTAGAAAAGTATGAAATCAGTATACCTCAAACCCTGTATCTATCCCGAAGGATAAACACAAGACTTGAGGATGAGACTCCATCAAATAAACTAAAAAAAGTATGACATTCGTCCGGTCTGTGAAACTTTTATGTTTGCCGACAAGTTTCCCTATTTAATATAAAGAATTAAATAGGGTTCATATTAAGCTGGGTTCGGACATGCTTCCTATAAGAGCAAGCCCCTATAGTTAATTACTTCTTTAAAGGACCAAAGTCACTTAAGAAGACTCTCGATACAAATCAGGAAATATTATCTTCAAGGAATTTTGAAGGGTAGGACTCTTCAATGAGTTCAGACGTAGAGGTGTGAAAGGGGATTGGTTCAAATATGGAACATTTTGTCGCAGAGTCCAAAGGAGGAAGAACTAGGGGATGTCATGGAACCAAAGGGAAGGGGAACCCCAGTGACTTCCCAAGCTATCCTAATGTTTGACTTCATTTCTGAGTAGAAAAATGTAAGTTTTTCATCCTACCAATTTTATTATTTATGGCTTACATTCGTGTGAAACGATCACACAAATAGCCTGGAAAATGTGAGGATTCAGGTCGTGACAAACAACAACCTCAGAATCCTAAGATGAGTTAGGGCTTATATTGTATAATAGAGTTATACAAAGGCTTAAAGATAAGGTGAGGATTTACGTTGCATAAGCAAGCAACCTCAAAGTCATATGGCTTTGTTATTTAAGTTTAAGGAAGGAATATTGAGCTGGGGAAGACAGGTTTTGCTGTTGAAGATGGTCGTGCTGCCCACCATGCTAGCTCCAAGCCCCTGCCGCAACGAGTTTGAGCTTTCTATTGTGTTAAGTTATAATTTCAAATCAGGTGGCCCTATGGTTGAAGTTCTTTAAATTTTATGGAGGCATATTAAATTTGATTAGAGCGACACCGGTTAGGATCCTACGGTTCCCTTGTTCTGGCACCACTATTTTCTATTTGATTCACTTAGTCCAAATGAACTTACTAAACTCAACTTAATGAGTTCCATAATTCCATTTAGAATGTGGTAAGTTTTGTTAGCAACCGTAGGTTACCTCCTCTGAGGGATTCCCGATCATCAGATAGAGATGTATTAATTTAGTTGGAGTTGTAGTTTTGTGTGATGTTTGTGATTAAATTTTGAGTTGTTTTATATTTTGAATGTTGTGGGGGTAAATTTTATCTTGGTTGTTTTTAATTTTGGTTTTGGTTTTAGTTTTGTGGCTATCCTGATGATTTTAGTTTTCATACAGGGTGGCGTCATTGTTTAGCATGCAAATTTTGCAGGTAAAAAGTACAGTATGAAAGTACAAGAAAGACAATGCTGAAAACTGTAAAAGCGTACCTTGCGAGCCTTCTCGTTCCATCACCTGAAACTTAAAATGCTTGTTAAGGAAGTTTATATGAAATAAGGAAGTAAAATTTTGGTAACTTTCCTAACCCTATGTCATATCTTGGTGGGTCCTTAGGAGTTTAGTTAAGGATGATGTTGTCAAGCAAAACATATTAAGTTGAGTAGATCTCCGAGGTATCCAACATATCTAGAGAAAGAAACAAGTCTGTGCTACTCTCTCGCTGCCTAGTCCAAAATCCCGTGTTCTTTTTAAACTTATTATGTTGCTTAATAAGTCATCCTGTAAATACCCTTAATGCTCAGTGAACATTGATGCATTATCCCTAAGAATAGGTATCAACTTGTGATTCAATTTAATAATTATGTGGGTGAAGACCCTTAAAGAGGCAAGTTAGTGTTATTGGAACACTTAGCCAAATTTTGAAAGACCCTTAAAAAGGCAAGTTAGTGTTGTTGGAACACTTAGCCAAATTTTAACCCTAATTGGGCTTGTAGTGTTTAAAAGTTGTTTTAATTTTCAATGATATTTACTTTTCTAATCCTCATTTAAATGAAACTTGATTTAGCCTAAGTTACTACTAAGCCCTTAAGACCTGGGTGAGTGTCTTAATTAGCTTTGAAAAGATCAAGCTTTAGATGATCATGATTCATGATTTTAATTTTATTCAAAAATCAAATAGGGGTATTAAATTGATTACCTATTGACTTCAAAAGTCATACCCTAAGTTTTAGATTCATTTTATTTTAATAAACCTCCAAATTTAATAATTTTAGAAATTTATTAACTTATCTTTTCAATTAGGAAAGTGAGGTTGCCTTGTATTTCAAACATCAAATATATTGATTAGGATCAGAGGTTACCCATTTAGCTCATTAAATTAAGCCTAAATGTTAATTAAGGCTAATTTTCCAAAATTACACATTTGCCCCTAAGGCTCTATCACTTAATAATTCGTCAAATTCAATTCAAATGACTTTGAAATTTTTATCTTACCACATTCATAGGTCAATTAAGACATAAGAGAAGAAAATGTGATTTTTTAAAATTTAATTCATATAATTATTTTCATGCAAAAATAAGATTTTTCAAAGAAAATATCTAAATTAACCAAAGAGACTCCCAATCCCTTTGAAATTTTTATTGGAGATAGACCTAAACTAAAGAAGTCTTTGTACCAAATTTAATGATTTTTTGAATTTTATTTAAACATTAAGAATTATTTTAAGTTTTGGGGTATTTAATAAATATAAAATATTTTAAAAGAAGAAAATTAAGTTTTGTATTTTTGAAAAGTTTCCCTAAAGTCAGAGAACACAAAAGAGAAGATTTTATATTTTTATAAATTTTAATTGATTTATTTGAATTATTTTTAATGAAAACTTATTTTTAGCCTTTAAAAATTAGTTTTAAGCTTTAAAATTTAATATCTTCATTTAGAAAACCAGAAAAAATATTCTAATTGTTCCTAAGTGATTATGAAGCAATTTAGAACATTTTTATGAGTTTAATTATTTTTGTAATTTTTAGGGATTTTTAAATATTTAAATATTTAAAATAGGTTAAAAATCAAGTTTTTAAATATGATTTTATTTTTAGAAAATGCCCCTGATCACAGAGAGTGCAAAAACTAAGTTTCATAATTTTTTTGAATTGTATTTAAAATTTTAAAAATCATTTAAATGCCAAAAGTAATGTTTATCTTTAAAAATCAACTTAAGTTATCAAATGAACTCAAAATATTTTGAAATTTTTATGGTGAGTTCTATGGATCAGGAACCATAGTGGAGATCAAAAATCAAGTTATTTAAATGTTTATATTTTCCAAAATTAATTATTTTAATGACTTAGGGTTTGTGAAAATTAGGTATATTTTAAATGACTTAACTCATGAAATTATTTCCAAAAGTTTCTCTGGTTATGGTGGACCTTCCAAAATTTTCTTGTAATTTTCTAATCAATATGCGAATTTTCATGAATATTTTAAGGAAATAATGTGCAAAAATTTTAAAAATATGGATCTCTGTATAGGGACTTCCTTTGATCTTAGAAAAATGAGAGGATATTTCCCTTGATAGATGCTAGAACATGCCAAATTTTCAAGCCAAGGTGATGTGTTAATATGCATTGAGAATCAAATGATTTAAAACAATGTTTAATTAATTAAAAATAAAACATACATCAAATGAACTTGAAATTTATTCCACATTGTTCTTCTCTATTCACTAAGCAAGAGAATATTTTTATTTTATTTTTGTGATTTTTCTACACCAACTTATGAATTTTCTAAGTTAGGGTATTTAAATAAATAGGAAAAAGCCCTATTTATCTATTTAAACTACGCGTGCTGACTAGATCCTAGGCAGATCCGAAGGCATGCGTGGCGCGCTCTAGTTGGACGTCACCATCTACTTAGCTGTTGACTCGGCCCACGGTTTATGTCCTGAAGCGCTGTCTAGCTTGATCTCTTCCGTCCATTTGATACACGCTCGATCAAACGACTCCCTGTCATCGTCCCCGATAGAATGATCCCGTGACCATCCACACTAAAACCCTAAGATCTCAGCGTAGACTCAACCAAATCACTTCGAGTTTGATCCTATGGACTTGTTTAAGTGAGACGAACACATCCATATGGTAATCAAGCAATCAAATTAACTCTAAGAAAATGAAGAATCGAAATAGGCTTGGGAGGAGGTGAGGTAATATACCTTTTCTCTTAGAAGTGAAGCTTCAATCAAAGGGTCTTGGCACATTCGTTGGGGCCAAGGAGACTAGGGATTGAGTCCTTGGTCTTAGTGCAAAGCCTAGGTATGAATTCGATCACGACCAAATTTGGGTGTTGCTCTAGAGCTATGGTAGAGGCTTTGTTGAAGGGGGATTTTATTGGGCTTTGGCTTCTTTCTTGGTTGTGAAGGTGTGGGCAGAGTTAATTTGAGTTTGGTGAAGTGTGAAGGTGTAATGAGCTTTGTCATGGTTTCCGACAAGGTTTCAAGCTCAAAATTGAGCTCTGACAATGGGAATTGGTGAGAGAAAATGGTTGGAATGCACTGAGGGGATCTTAGTGAAGCTCTGTGAGAAGTTTGGAGAGGCCGTTTTAAGGAAAATTTAGCACACATTCCATGGCCGTGGAGGTGAGTTATTATAAAAATGGTCATGGGGGTGGCTCTCAGGGCATAAGTTTGGGTGCATTGTGGTGCTTAGGTGGAGGACAAAGGAGCTCTATAACTCAATTTAGCTGAGTTGGCCTCTAGGCTTGACTTGGGTGAAGTCCCATGGAAGTGGCTCTCAATTTTCATCTTTTTCAGCCAATAGCTTGGCCGGCTGGCCAGGGGTAGGTGGCTAGGAGCTCAAGGAACTCAGGGAAATATGTCACAGCAATTTAGTGCAATAATACCTAATTTTGGTAAGGATATCTTAAGCACATGCATTTTTGGAAATAATATCTATTGATTTGGGGGACCTTTGGTCCATGTCTTTATTTAGGTGGTTTTATGGTGTTTGGACGGATCACTAGGTCCAATTAATTTCTGTGGTGGAGTTAATTTGGTGACTTTAGGGTGGTTAGGTCACATTTAGTGCATGGGTTCATTGTGGGTTCAAGTGATCAAAGCCTAGGTTTGGGGTAGGTTAACCATGTAAAATGACCAAAATAAATGTTGAATTTGGTGTAGAGGATCATAAGGAACAACTTTGGTGAAGGATGGAAGTGGTTTTGAGCTCAATTGGAACAATTTTAGAGGATCATAAGGAACAATTTAAGGGGATTTTGAATTTTAGTCAATTTGGTCATGTTGGGCTAGGCTTGGGTCTAGCTTGTGTTAGCCTTGGGCTATGTCCAAATTTATTACTGTCTAGCTTGTGTTAGCCTTGGGCTAAGTCCAAATTTATTATTGTAAATGGTCAATGGGGACCCTATGAAGAGTTTGCAATATGAATGGGATGCCAATTTGGGGATTAAAAGAATCAATTGGGTGAAATTTAAGGAATTAGCTAATCTGGGGCTAAATTTGGGAATCTTGGATTTATGCCAAAATCAAATGGATTTGAGGATTCACCAAGGCCAATTGATGGTTTTTTTTATGTGTAGGAATGTTATAAAGATTTTTAAACATTAATTGGGGCCAATTCACTAGGCTATGGGTTCAATTTGGTGAGTTTAGGTCATATGGTCAAAATTGGGGTTTTGACCAAAATCAAAATTGGGTTCAAATAATAAGCCAATTAATATTGGATTTGGTTTATCTTGGCCATATCAAAAGTTAATTTGAGTTTAGGATTGGAATTGGGGTCAATTGAGATCAAATTGATGGACATTTGAGTTGAATTTGGGGAAATTTGGGCTCTTAAAGAAACATTTGGGGGTTTTGGTTAAAGATGGTTAATTTGGCCCAATTGGGTCATGTGGTAGTTGAGAAAAATGAAAATGGAAATATTTGGGATTTATTTAGATTTTTTTTGGGAATTTTTGGACTTTTAAAAATTTTGTGCTATTGAGGGGCATTTTGGTAATTTGGGGGTGTTTAGGGGCAAAAAGCCAAGATGGGTATTTTTGATAGTATTGGGTAACTAATCACTCTAAATGAGCCATGGAAAAAAGGAAATCCCATTTTGGGTCCTATATGTACTGGTCTTAGTCAACCCATAGTCCTAGGGCGGGTAGGTTTAGGGGACCATCTACATGAGTATCCAAAAAAGATCAAGGGACCTAGGCTAGAAATTTGAGTTTAGGGTTGTGAGTGATTGTGAGTGTAAATGAGTGTAGTGAGTGCCTTAGCTCCAGACCAACACCCATGGTCAACTCTAAGGTCCAGTAGTCCTAAGGGTGACTCATTTTGAGTTTCAATTATAGTGACCCCGCCTACTAAGTGCTAGAGGTTAGGACCAATATGTGGAACTTCAAGTTGAGTAAAGAAGATGGTAGAATTTCTAATGGTGAGGGTTCCATGTCTAGTTTTCTAAGAATAGTCAATAGGAAAGTCTTATGGCTAGACCTTAGGCTACTAAAGAGGAAAAACTAAACCTCAACCAAATGTGAGGTCAACAAATGGACCCCCAATAGGGGTGGTGTGTTGGGCAACCACACCGCACATGTTGGTGTTGACTGATGAGATCAGCAAAAACCAATACAAACTCCTAAGTCAACAGACCCGGAAGTATGTGTAGAGTTGTGTGTATGATTTGTTTTATTTTTGCTGGGGATACTAGCAGATGATCGTATGATTGAAATTAAGGAGGGACTCTCGCGGGGAATCGGAGAGTGAATGTCGAGGTATGGAATTTCAGTTATTTATAAAGGATGAGAATTAGTATGTAAGTGCTGACCCAAGGTGGAAATTGAAATTTAAGTATCAATTCCAAAAAGACAAGAAGAGTCGGAATTTAGGTACCGACCTCAAAAGATGAGAATCAGAACTTAGGTATTAATTCGAATATGTGAGAATTGAAATGTAGGTATCAATTCAAGAAGAGAGAATTGAAATGTAGTTATCAATTGAAGATGTGAGAATTGAAATGTAGGTATCAATTCGAAGATGTGAGAATTGAAATTTAGGTATCAATTCAAAGATGTGAGAATTGAAATTTAGGTATCAATTTGAAGATGTGAGAATTGAAATTTAGGTATCAATTCGAAGATATCAATTTGAAGATATGAGAATTGAAATTTAGGTATCAATTTGAAGATGTGAGAATTTAAATTTAGGTATCAATTCAAAGATGTGAGAATTGAAATGTAGGTATCAATTCGAAGATGTCAGAATTGAAATTTACAAAGAGCTTGTGTTGTTGAATTTGTAGAAGTGTGTCGTGTGGAAATGTTGATTTTGTTGAAGAAGATTTGTAGAGCTTTGTGGGGTTTTGTGCAAAATGCAAATTTCTGCGAGGATGTCAAGAGTGTTAAGGTAAATAAAGATGGTTGTGCTGCAACACAAGAGTGGGAAACTCCAAAAAAGAGAGGATCCACTCAACAGATTCATTTCATTTTCTTGTTGTTCTTATCACATTTAATTTTTCAAAAATATGTCTTTGAAGTTTTAATTTTAATTGGTTAATTTTCAAAAGAAATTTGTTTTCTTGTTTATTTATTGGTGATTATTTTCTTTTAAATTTTATTTATTGTTAAAAGTTTGTTGTTTCGTTCTTTGTTCATTGAAATTCTGAACCAACGTAAGGTTCGTGGCTTTCATCCCTCACACAAAAAGGCAACTGACAGAAATGCACAATTTGAGAGAAATTTCCATTAATTTGCTCCAACAAAGATGTCATAAATCAACCATAGGCTAATGCCTCAAAAGATACATTATGTAGTCCATGTCGAAATACATCGAGAACATCTCATGATATGAATACATTGTAGACTGAATACATTAGAAACATGTCATGCTGTTAAAAGAAAGAAAGTGAACCCTTTGTACCAGGTATGTTGAGCTCCTGATCAAGCAGACCATTTAAGTCATGCTCCAGGATAAGAGTTCCCTTTACATGTACTTAGAGGTACAACCTTCTCACAGCTCGTATGGAAGTAACTCCTCCAATTCAGGGTCTTGCTGGAATCCATATTGCATTTTACTGTAATCCATCCTATAGAAAGTCACAGACACCCTACGGTGTCGTACTCCTAGAATGCAATGGTTGGCAACATCTGCACCGTTGCCCTTGAGAACAAGTACTGAACCGACTGGAAGAGGAATCTCTATAGAACCTATGAATTCACCAGGGCCAATGATATCGATTTATTTCCCAAATAGAATATTGCTTTTTCTCATAAATGAGACCGTGCAGAAGGGCCTCACAAAATCATGATGATCAATGTGTGGGGGAATGCAATCACCCTCTTCATAGATATTGATAATGAAACTGTTGGGAATGCAGGTAGCAGGTAGAATATTTTATTTTACCATCCTTTTGATCATTCATTTTATCATTGGGGGCAGCAGATCTACTTGATCATGTGTGAGGATCCTAGGTGGATTCCCCTGTCTATCATTTGTAAAGTTATAACAACAGCCACACTGGATGGTGATTCTTCCCTTCCCCTCATCCATTTATTTGGCTCGGAATATGTCCTATCCATGAGAAGGCTCGCTCGGCCTCTGACTCTTAAATTGAAGATATAGTCCAGAATGATATTTTCATCAGTCTCGGAGAAAACCCTGGTGTACAGCTCTAGGTCTTCCAATATGTTGACGAACTTTCCCTAAAATTCTTCATAAAATTCAAATTCTCTTTTATTTACTTTGCTTATCTTGTAGCATTCTACCATACCAGGGGTTGGCAGCTGTCGTGGGCATTACTTCCTTCGAGCATCGGCGGGAACCCAAAATGGTGTTGATCGATCTGGAATATGATACTTGACCTCTAACAGGATGTACGACCCTGGGCTCCACGGTACATAATGATCTGTCCCCTACTGGACATATGGTTCATCCATCATGAAATCTGAAGTTTGAGACTCGTTGGTGCTTGAAGTGTACTCTTCCAATGTACTGAAATGTTGTACATGCAGAACATTACAATCTGGGCATTCTACAAACGCGCCCATGGCTGATGTCCCGACTGGTATTTCAACATTGCATGTCGGGAAACCCTTGCACAAAACATCTAAAACTGAAAGTGTGTTTGAATCTGTCACAAACCCTGGTTCTTCATCCATGGTGGATAAGCTAGTAGAAGTTTCTTTCAGGTCTAGATCATAAATATGCCCCTCAGGAATAGGGATGAGCAAGTTGTTCATCTCTCTTTGACGTTTGTGTTCTTGTCGTAGAAACGCTCTTTGCTTCTTGCGATTGACGTTCCTGCGTTGTCTCCTGCGAAGCGAAGTACTTGGTAGTCGTTCATTATTGGCGGCTATTAAGCCTCCAGCAGGAGTAGCTACCATGGAGGGCAGGCGGTTGGGCTCCTCCATCAGATCTCGCTTTGTTATCATGTTCTTGCCATTGCGTGATACATTATCTTTAGTGGTCACTCTAGTAGTGAAGGAAGTCCCTCTTTCTCTTTGCAGCTGACTACGTTCATTAGAGGACCTTCGTAGTCCAAATCAGCCTGGTTGAAATCAACGTTGAAATCTATGGTTCCGCCCTGTGGCGCCATCTCCTCATTTAATGCGAGGTTCCAGCCATCCTAGAAAGCAAAGATCAGCCACTGTCCCGACATTTTTCTGCAGACGACAGGAAAAATGTCAATGGACCGAAACTTGTCATGAACAAGAACAAAATAAAGTGTACATTAAAGTAAATTTTAGTTTGTTTTGGTGCAATGAATTTTATATCTGAGTTTTGTTTAATTAAAAGTGGAAAGAAGAAAATTTGAAGTTTAAAATATTTTTTTTTCAAAATTTTCATTATATTGAGGTTAATTACAAAATTTGGACCCGGTCATGACATTTGGCCATATAGATAACCCTAAAACAATCAAAGTTTCCAAAGTTTCAGAGCAATCAGAGATAAGCGGCGTCAGGTTGCATAATAAGTTTTCAGATATCGTCTGTTTATTGGTAACATGGGTCTTTCGCCCCGGAAGTCCACTAATTGGTAGGCTCCTCATGTTTAGACCTTTTCAACGGAAAATGGTCCCTCTCAAGTCAGTTAAAATTTTTCACCTATTTTGCGGTGTGCTAGAATAGGCTTTTTTAGCACAAGTACAAGGTCACCAACTTTGAATGTCCTTAGGCGGACTAATTTGTCATGGGCATGTACCATCTTCGCCTGGTAATGCTCCAAATGTTGTTGTGCTTCTAGTCGCCTTCCCTCGAGACTCTCCAATTCTTCAAGTTTGAGTTTTGCAGTTTCTTCCATCGTGAGTTGGTTGGCAATGGTGACTCTGAGATATGGTGTCTGGACTTCTAGCGGTAGCACGACCTCGGACCCATACACGAGCATATAGGGTGTACACTGAGTGGGAGTCCCGAAAGTCATCCGGCAAGCCCACAAGGCTTTTAATAGTTTGTTATGCTGTTGTGCCAATCCCTTTTGTTTTCATCCAACATTTTCTTCAAAATCCGTATCAGTGTCTTGTTGAAGGCTTTGACCAGACCATTTGCTCTGGGATAGTAAATCGTAGAGTATCTCCAATCTATCACGTGTCTTCTGAAAAAATTGTTGATCTTTGTACTTCTAAAAGCTGTCCCATTGTCAGAAATTATTCTTTGCGGTAGTCCGAAACAGTAGACGACTCAGCTTTTGAAAAATTGAAGGACGTGCTGTGTCGTAGCCTCACGTAACGGTACTGCCTCTGCCCATTTGGAGAAGTAATTTGTAGCAGCAAGTATGAATCTGTGTCCTTTGGAAGATGGAGGGTCTATCAGACCTATTATGTCCGTGCCCAACACTCGAATAGCCACGAGGCAACAGTTGGGTGTAGCACATTTGGAGGCTGGTGTAAGACCACCCCATGCACTTGGTATTGGTGACATATTCTGGCAGTATCCATGTAATCAGACATCATCGCTGGCCAATAATACCCGAGACTTTTGATCTTCATTTTTATTTTCGGCCCTGACTAGTGAGCGTCACACAATCCAGCATGTACCTCTTTAACAATGTTCTATGCTTCAGCTCTGCTCAAACACTGTAGCTACATCTGGTCAAACGATCTTCTGTAAAGAACATTTCCCACTAGGGTGTAAGACATGGCCCTTCTTGTGATGTGGTGCACCTTAGACTTGTCTTCTGTTAGCTTTTCAGTATGCAAATATTTTATTAATGGCTTGTGCCAATCTTCGTTGATGTCTGCAACTGTATTTATTGTTTCTTCCTTTTCAAGCTTGTGTAGAGTTTCAAAGTCGATCCGAGACAAGAATCATCTTCCTTGCACTGTGACTTCAATGAAATCCTCCAGGGGACACACAATTTCCTTAGCAAGTTTTGATAGAGTGTCGGTATAAGCATTATCTCCCTTAGAAATCCGGTAGAAAGTCACATCGGGGATCTGCTCCAAGAGCTTCATCGTGTACTGATGGTATTTTGCTAATCTTGGTTTCAAAATTTTGTCTTGTCTGGCGACTTGCTGAATGATGAGTTGTGAGTCACCGTAGATGGCAATGCTTGTTATATCCATTGAGATTGTCATTTCCAATCCGATGATTAAAGCTTCATATTCTACTTCATTATTAGGGCACAGCTCTGTCAGGTAGTATGAGAACCTCAACATACTCTTATCTGGAATAATAAAGATCAAACCAATCTCTGCTTTGCCTGGTATAACTGTGCTTGATCCTTTATCTTTTTTGGCAGATGAAGCACCATCGAAGTACATCTCCCAACATTATGCATTGTAGAATTCCATTTGTAGTATTTGCTCGTCTGATAACTCATCATTGAGAGAGGACCAAGCTGGCAGTGGGTGTGCAATGAGAAAGTTTGCTAGTATCTGTCCCTTGATAGCACAGAGGGGAACTAAAGTTATATCAAATTGTAATAAAATCATTGATCATCTTGCTAAATGTCCGGAGAGTGTTGGTCGGGTCATTAAATATTGCAATGGATTAACTTTCGAGATTAGGGTAATCTTATGAGAAAGCATGTAATGTCTAAGCTTTTGAGCGGCGTTAACTTTTGAGATTAGGGTAATCTTATGAGAAAGCATGTAATGTCTAAGCTTTTGGGCGGCGAAAGTTAACGCTAGAAAATGCTTCTCAATAGGTGGATACCTTATGTCCGTCGGTATCAGATTACGACTCAAGTAGTAGAGTGCATTTTCTTTACCCTCATCATTGACTTTGGCTAAGAGGGCTCCGAGAGAGTCATCTAAAGCCGTGGTGTAAAATATCAACGGTTTCCCTGGGATAGGGGCTGCCAAGACAGAAGGTGTCATTAAATATTGTTTAACGTCCTCAAAGGCCTGCTGACATTTCTTTTCCCAAATAAATTTGGCATCCTTTTTAATTAATGCCGAGAAGGGCTGATGCATACCTGAGCAATTAGAAATAAAGCATCTCAGATATGCCAACTTCCCCTGGAAGGAACGTAGTTGTTTCAAGGTTTTAGGGGGAGACATTTCAAAGATAGCTTTAATCTTATCTGGGTCGATCTCGATTCCCTGATGATGGACAATGAATCCCAGAAATTTCTTGGAGGTAATGCTAAAGGCACACTTTAAGGGATTCATTTTGAGATCATATCGTCGTAACCGTTCAAACAAGATCCTTAAATCATATAAATGATCTATTTTTTGTTTACTTTTAATGACAAAATCATCCACGTAGCATTCTACTTTGTTGTGAATGAGGTCATAAAAAATCTTCGTCATTGCGCGCTGATATATTGCTCCAGCGTTCTTTAGGCCGAACGACATCATTTTGTAGCAAAAAATTCCAATTGGTGTTCTGAAGGCTGTAAGTGATGCATCCTCGGGAGCTATCTTGATTTGGTTGTAACCTGACAATCCGTCCATGAAGGAGAACATTTTATGTGTTGAAGAGATATCCACCATCATCTCTGGTATGGGTAGTGAGAACTCATATTTTGGACATGCCTTGTTCAAATCTATGAATTCAACACAAACAAAGATCTGTCTGTTTTTTCTTCTTAACAGGTACAATGTTAGCTAACCAAGTGGGGTATTGTTCTTCTTTTACAAAGTTTGCGTCTATCAATTTCTTTACCTCGGCGATGACTTGTTGTTCTATTTTGATGTGCATTCTCCTAGGAGCTTGTTTTACTGGTGTTATATTCTTGTCCACTCCAACTTTATAGACTGCAACCTCTCTGGACAGTCCTGACATTTCATCATAGCTCCATGCAAAGCAATCTTTGAATTATGTTAATAGTTTGATCAATTCTGAAGATTCTTCGTCATTAAGTAGAGAACTTATAAATGTAGGTCGGGGTCCTTCTTCTGTCCCGAGGTTAATTTCTTTCAATTCATCAATGGTAGATTTAATTTCTTCCTTAAACTCTGAGGGAGCATCTTCTATTGGCTGATCAGTAGAGTCATCCTCCATATCGAGGCAAACCTCTTCTAGCTCATCAGTAACAAACATGCAAAATTCAGAATCATTGACTAGTCCGACTGTACCAAATCCAAGACCCTCTTTTGAATTTGGAGTTCAACTTTTAGTATTCCATAATTTTTCAAAGAGTTGAAATTTATCTTTTGGCATTTGTTTTGGTAAATTTCGTAGCATTCCATAGTTTTTCAAAAAGTTGAAATTTATCTTTTGGCATTTGTTTTGGTAAGTTTCCTTTTACCATTCTATAATTTTTCAAAAAGTTGAAATTTATCTTTTGGCATTTGTTTTGGTAAGTGTCCAGGTACCATTCCATAGGTTTTCAAAAAGTTGAAATTTATCTTTTGGCATTTGTTTTGGTAAGTGTACCTGTTGAATTAATTTTCGAGAAGTAACCAAAAGGCAGTTCCATTAATTCATTAGAATCAACATCCAAATTTACATGTTCAAGCTTAGTAGAGGTAGAAGCACGATAAAATTTGATCGGCTTTGAACCAACATTATGGACTTCCTTGACCTCTAAACTCTCAACCTTTTCAGGGAGAATCAGAGTGAGGGTCATATCATCCACATAGTGGTTTATCCGATCATACATTGTTTCATATTCATTCTTTTTTGTATCTTCTAGGAATATCTCGTACCGAGGTCTCTTCCGTCTTGTCATTATTATTTTGTCTTGAGAAATGTCTTCATCACTAATTTTGATAGTTGGCCTAGTCCATTCAACAATTAAATTGATCCTTCCTCGTCCACGTCCCCGGCCCCGACCTCGGATGCGCGAACTAAAAGACCTTTTACCATCTCTTTGTAAAGGAGTGGTGGAAGAATACTGAAGCGGAGTTGAATGACCTCCTTTTTGTGATTCTTTTGAATCTTTATCTTTGTTATTCAGAATTTCACGCGAGAAGATAGTCTTCTTTAGAATTCCTCTGAATCTTCATTTCTATTTGTCAAAATCTCGCGCGAGAAGACAGTCTTCTTTGGAGGCCGTAGTAGGCAGCATCTTCATGGATACCAACTTCATGTACTGAAAATGGTTGTAGGTCTCCCTTGATGCAATTTTCTTGACCATCTTTCTTAGTAGGCAGCATCTTCATGGATACCAACTTCATGCACTGAAAATGGTTGTAGATCTCCCTTGATGCAATTCTCTTGACCATCTTTGTGGTATTTGATGCATTGGTATAGGGATGATGGAATCATACTGTGCTCATGAATCCATGGTCGACCCAGCAGAGCGTTAAAATAGGTCTCGGCGTAAATGATATGAAATTTAGTTGTTGTCACGAGTTCTCCAACCTTCATAAGTAATGTAATTGATCTAAGGGCTCTTTTTCCCTTTTGGTTACTCTTAACATCATTTTATCAGTCGTAAGCTCTTGAGCTTCAATATCCAAATAGGCCAATGTTCGTAGGCTCATCAGGTTAAGAGATGCTCCAGGATCCACTAAAACTCTAGATAACACAAATCTGCCAATGTTGACGGAGATGTAGAGTAGACGGTTGTGGTCGGCGGTACCGAGCAACAAGTCTTCATCTGTGAACGTTACCCCTGACTGTTCTTTAAATGAGCAAACTTCTTCTGACGATGTGCTTGCCAACTGAGCTGAGCAAATTTCTGGGACAAGCAAAGCTGTAACCAGAGACTCTCTCATCTCCTTTGACGGGATCAGAGCGTCGTAGATGCTTAATCGGGTCGGCAACTTCCTAAGATGAGCTAGCACATTGTATTCTACTTTATATGATCCTCCTATTTTATCTTGATCATGTGGTTCTTCCACTAGCGGAGGTGGGGGTATCTCTTCTCGAGTCATTATTTATTTTCCTTTGTCTGTTGGAATTGTTCTTAGTGGGAACACTTTTCCGCTCCTTTAGTTAACTTCCGTGATTTCTTCTTCTTGAGATATCATTGTGGAATCTTTCGGTGTCTTTTCCTCTTCGTCAGAGAGATCTAAGTTAATGGCAAGCGATGCATCATGATGCTCAAGAGTTGGCTCTTCGTTATCGGTGTTGTCGTAGCAATATTATTGATGTCTTCTTTGGACTTAACAACGAGTTCATCGGACTCGAGTACAATTTGAGGATCATTTTGGGGATCGAGATCAAACATAGTTCGGTCATAATCAGTTACGTTATTACCAGAAATAGTTAAAACGTAGCCGAAATCATAATCATTATATTCATAAGATCCCGGAGGGACAAAAAGATAATCATACAAAGTTAGGGGTTCGAGGATTTTCTTCCCCAAATTTGAGACAACCAATCTAGCAGATGCAACCCCTATCCTACCCCCCATGCTATCAATCTTTATAGTGACGCTTTTCTTCTTCTTCTTTGCTCTTGATGATGACGGATCTCCTGACGAAATATTCATCTCGGGCTTTGTATGTTGCAAACTCTGAATGGAGGCTTATTTTGATGCAGACTGAATCTTATTCATTATTTTCTTGGATGATTTGCTCCAAACCTCATTCCATCCTTCTTTGGTATTCGATGAAACTTGTTTCAATGAATCTTATATTTGATTAAGGACCACCTCTTGATTTCATCCCAAGTTGTACTCCATCCATCTGTTCTGACATACGAGTCAATTGGGTAGATTGACTCAGCTGAAATCATGTTTATGGAACCTTTTTCAGGTTCTTTTAAATATTCTTTTAGGATTAATATATTCCCTTCCTTGAGGTTCTTCTCGAGCTAGTCTTTAAAGACGAAGCATCTTGTGCCCAAGCAACCGGTGGTATGAGCAATAATTTGGTTCATTCTTCTTATCCACCTCTTCGGGCTTTTTTGGATTCGATAGTTTAAACTTTGGCTTTTTATCAGACTCCTGAATATTTTAGGTACAACTTCATCCTTGAAGGAATACACAACTTTCTGTGGCTCCAATAGGGATATTCTTTTATCCCCTGTTTGAGGTGCTCCTTCTTGAGGCGGCCTCTAGTTGGATTGATTATTCTATTTTTGAGAGGACTGACAATGTTCTTCTGCATATATTTTTATCGGATGCTTTCCTTTGTCGACGGTTGCCACTACTCCAGATTTCTTTTTGAACACTTTGGCAACCTTAGCCTTTTCATGTGGCTCCATGTGCTTTATTTCATCTTGAAGATTGCTGGCTTTGCTGAGTAGCTTCTCAAAGGATTTGATGGTGAGTTCCTTAAGCATGAAAGCTACTAGCCCATGAATGCTCTTGAGCAAAATTTCAATCGCATGATGTTCCTGTAGCTGAGGTTCACATTTTGTGCTAAGGTTTCTCCACCTCAAAATATAGTCTATCAAAGTTTCGCTAGACTTTTGCTTTTCAATCATGAGCTCTCCGATAGACACATGGTATTGTGCCCCAGCAAATATTTTCACAAATAACTGTTCTAATTCAGAAAATCTTTTAACTGACCCGTTGGGCAAGTCAGCGTACCAGTCGAAAGCAATTCCTGACTACAACTGACGAACTGCTGGCATAGTAGAGCTTCATTATTCCTCGTGTTGCCACTACTGGCTAAAAAATGTGCTATATGCTGTCTGGGATTTCCAGTCCCATCAAATATCTTGAAGTTTGAGGCCACAAGACCCTTGGGGAAAGGCACGACATCGAACTCTTGCGGGTAAGGTCTACCCTTCAAAATTGATGCACCGCCCTTAGATTGGGCTAAGACGTCCCACAGCTATTCAACCATTTTCTTGAACTCCTTTTCTGGCATGGCACTTGATGGAGAATCTTTCTTCAGTTGCTCATCATTGTTTGTTGAAGTAGCCTCTCTTCTTTCATCTATAATGTGTATGATTTCTAATTGATTAATTTCTGGAGAAGCCAATTGTGGCGCTTGTGATTGCCCCTAAATAGTGGCATGGCGGTCATAGCTGCAGTCATCTCTTCTATTATTTTCTCCAGTAGACTAACCTGCTCATCCCTTAGGAGGATAACCCTATGCAGTTCATCTACGACACTCTCTTCGATCTGAGCTTGAGCCTCGTGCGCAGATGTGGTGGCTCTAGTTTCGATCACATGGACATCCATGAATTCTTTCTGCAAGTAATCATTGTAATCAAAATTTTCATTATCGCTATTGACGAAAACTCTGTGTTCTCGAGTTAACTCAAAATTCTCGATGCTGGTTTCTCAACTTTTTCTTCAATTATCGATTCCTTGATTGCTTTAAGATCTGGAGGACCCTGATGGACATCCTCTATTTGTTCCTCCATCTTGTTGGCTATTGTTGCGACAATGTCAGATATTTTAGATCCTGGTTTTAATTCTTGTCCTGTGGGCTCACTGGACTGTATTGGTGCAACGACCTTGGGTATCCATACATTTTTCTTTTTTGACAATGATGTTTCAGGACGGAGCATCTTAGTAGAAACATCGGTATGTCGAGAGAAATTATGCTCCCCGTGATGTAGACCGGCTGCAGTGCCAGGTAAGCGTCTCTTCTTTGCCTTTGGAATGGTAGAAATATCTTTATAACAGATAACGGGTAAGATCTTTGGACCCAGTCTTGATTTAACCGGTCAACGACCAGCGGTCTTGGTGGTAGTATAATCAGTAGTACCACTGCAGTATCAACTCTGTTCCCCAAACGAAACTAAATGGGGAGGTGGGTAGGTGGCACTCCAACTGTCTTGTGGGACTGTCTGGCGGATTTGATACCCTTTAAAATTTCCTTCTTCATGCGAGGAGAAATTGCATCCCCCACTCGTTTAAGTAACTCGATAATTGAACATCCTTCTTTGGTAGAAAGCCTTACGAAAACTACACCAACTCGAGTGATAGGAGTGAACTTCTTCCTCTCCTCAGTATGTCCATAAAGTGACGCTAATGCGGCAGCGATCCTTCGGATACTCTCATATCCCTTGGTATCTGTCAGAGGATGGAATCTAATTCCTCGAAAGAGTGGATAAATTTCTAGTAACACTTCTTCAGCTTGATGAAGCTCCTCCTCAACGGGTGTCTTCTCAAGAGCCTGAGCTTTAATGACCCTCCGAACATTTTTGTTACAGTCCCTCCTTTGAGTTCGAGTCAGCGGTACCGTCCTCGAACTTGATCTGATTTCAAACACGGGTGCTGGGACAGTTAATCCCTCACTTGGATCCTCAATAATCATTACTTCTTTCCCCTTAGCGGCAGCGGAGCTAGCAGGCTTGGCGGGTGCTGCGACGGTAGTAGCTTTAGCCTTCTTGCAGTCAGGGAAGTCTTGAAGGTAGCACAAATTAAATTCTGCAGATGGCTCCTGCATTTATGGAGCGGTGATCTTTATTACCACGAACGGGGCTTTCCTGAGGATGACCTTGAGATCTTCAAATCCAGCTCTAAATTTGATGGTGGGAACGATGTTACAGGCGCTATGGTCTGTTGGCAGGTTGCAGGAAAAGGTCAGCGTTGGGTAAGCCATTGCAGTGGGCTTTGAAAACAGAAAGTTTCAGGTTAGCTGTATGGCCAAAAACCACATAATTTTTATTGCAAGCACTGAAAATAGATGTTGATCTGTTGACCGGGCGTGTCTTAATTTATGGGTATTTTAAAATCATTATTTAAGAAAAAAGTGTTAAATTTACATAAGAAAGTTTCAAAGTGCGCGCAACACAACACGATTTGGTTTAATTTGAGGAATAGCAAATCAAATTTGGAAAAGAGATGTGAAGTATTGTATGATTCAGTGCAGGACCTATTTAGTGGTAGATGAACTAGTCCACCGACACACCTATTGGGGGTCTGACCCCACAAGAAAATTTAAAGAGTCCTTAATGGCCTTCTGAACCCCTCTTTTCAAAGATGGTTGAACAGCTAATCGTGAAGTCCAAGGAGTTAGCTATACTTTCCCAAGATAGAAATGTGTAAAGTATGCCAAAAAAAGAAGGGTAATTTGGTCCAAGAGGGACATGGACACATTACCGATGTGCGAAGATAATATTTTTTGATTTATACAGAGAGAAAATCTTGTCCCCAGCGGAGTCGCCAGAAGCTGTCGGCGCTATTTTTGTGTTGAGGAGTGTTTCCTGTAATAAGCTGTCGGTCACCGGAATCGAAATCCCGTTGCCCACCTCTAAAGGACGTTGAAGTTTAGAAAAGTATGAAATCAAACTGACCCCATATTTTTTATTGTTCAAATAAAAGAGCATTTTACCTCAAACCCTGTATCTTTCCCGAAGGATAAACACAAGACTTGAGGATGAGACTCGATCAAATAAACTAACAAAGTATGACATCCTTCTGGTCTGCGAAACCTTTATGTTTGCCGACAATTTCCCCTATTTAATATAAAGAATTAAATAAGGTTTATATTAAGCTGGGTTTGGATATGCTTCCTATAATGAAAAGCCCCTATAGTTAATTACATATTTAAATGACCAAAGTCACTAAAGAAGACTCTCGATAAAAGTTAGGAAATATTATCTTCAAGGAGTTTCAAAGGGTAGGACTCTTTAGTGAGATCGAACTTAGAGGTGTGAAAGGGGATAGGTTCAAATATGAAACATTTTGTCGCAGAGTCCAAAGGAAGCAGAACTAGGGGATGTCATGGATCCAGAGGGGAACCTTGGTGACTTCCCAAGCTATCCTAATGTTTGGTTTCATTTCTAAGAAGAAAAATTTAAGTGTTTTATTCTGCCAATTTTATTAGTTAGGGCTTACATTCGTGTGAAACAATCACACAAATAAGGAGAAATATTTAGGTGTTTTATCCTGCCAATTTTATTAGTTAAGGCTTACATTCGTGTGAAACTATCATCCTGTCAATTTCATTATTTAGGGCTTACATTCATGTGAAATTATCGCACAAATAGCCTGAATTGAGGATTTAGGTCGTGACGAACGACAACCTCGGAATCCTAAGACGAGTTAGGGCTTATATTGTACAACAGAGCTATACAAAGGCCTAAAGATGTTTTATTAGTTAGGGATTACATTTGTGTGAAATGATCACACAAATAGCCTGGAAGATGTGAGAGTTTAGGTCGTGACAAACGACAACCTCAGAATCCTAAGACGAGTTAGGGCTTATATTGTATAATAAGGTTATCCAAAGGCCTAAAGATAAGGTAAGGATTTACATTGCATATGCAAGCAACCTCAAAGTTCTATGACTTAGTTTAAGTCTAAGGAAGGAAGATTGGTTTAGCTGGGGAAGACAGGTTTTGCTGTTGAAGATGACTTTAAGTCTAAGGAAGGAAGATTGGTTTAGCTGGGGAAGACAGGTTTTGTTGTTGAAGATGGCCGTGTTTAAGTTAGGTGAGGATTTAAGTTGCATAAGCAAGCGACCTCAAAGTCCTATGGCTTTGTTGTTTAAGTCTAGGATTTATGTTGCATAAGCAAGCAAACTCGAAGTCCTATGGCTTTGTTGTTTAAGTCTAAGGAATACGTTGCATAAGCAAGCAACCTTGAAGTCCTATGACTTAGTTGTTTAAGTCTAAGGAAGGAGAGCTGGGGAAGACAGGTTTTGCTGTTGAAGATGGTTGTGCTGCCCACCATGCTAGCTCCAAGCCCTTACTGTAATAAGTTTGAGTTTTCTATTATGTCAAGTTATAATGTCAAATTAGGTGGCCCTATGGTTGAAATTCTTTAATTTTTTTAGGGGCATATTAAAGTTGATTAGAGTGACACCAGTTAGGATCCTACAGTTCCCTCGTTCAGACACCCATTTTCTATTGGATTCACTTAGTCCAAATGAACTTACTAAACTCAACTTAATGAGTTCCATAATTTCATTTTGACCGTGGGAAGACTTGTTAGCAACCCTATCTTACCTCCTCCAAGGGATTCCCGATCATCCGATAGAAATGTCTTAATTTAGTTGAAGTTGTACTTTTGTGTGATGTTTGTGATTAAATTTTGAGTTGTTTTATATTTTGAATGTTGTGGGGGTGAATTTTATCTTGGTTGTTTTTAATTTTGGTTTTGGTTTTAGTTTTGTGGCTATCCTGATGGTTTTAGTTTTCATACAGGGTGGCGTCATTGTTTAGCATGCAAATTTTGCAGGTAAAAAAAGTACAGTATGAAAGTACAAGAAAGACAATGTTGAAAACTATAAAAGCGTACCTTGCGAGTCTTCTCGTTCCATCACCTGAAACTTAAAATGCTTGTTAAGGCAGTTTATATGAAACAGGGAAGTAAAATTTTGGTAACTTTCCTAACCCTAAGTCATATCTTGGTGGGTCCTCAGGAGTTTAGTTAAGGATGATGTTGCCAAGCAAAACATTTTAAGTTGAGTAGATCTCTGAGGTTTCTAACAGATCTAGAGAAAGAAGAAGGTCCGTGCTACTCTCTCGCTGCCTGGTGGAAAATCTTGAGTTTTGTTAAACTTATTACGACATCAGAGAAGAAAAAGTTATTTTTCAAAATTTAATTTAATTTATACAATTATTTCATGCAAAAATAGGATTTTTCAAAGAAAATTCCTAACTTAACCAAATTTTATTTGAATTTTAATAAGATTTTGCAAAAATAGAATTTTTATTGGAGGTAAACCTAATCCAGAGAAGTCTTTGGACCAAATTTCATGATTTTTTGAATTTTATTTGAATTTTAACAATTATTTTAAGTTTTGGGGTATTTATTATATATAAAATATTTTAAATGGAGAAAATTAAGTTTTGTATTTTCGAAAAGTCTTCCTAAAGTCAAAGAACTTAGAGGAGAAGATTTTAAATTTTTATGAATTTTACTTGATTTATTAGAATTATTTTTAATGAAAACTCAATTTTAGCCTTTAAAAATTAGTTTTAAGCTTTAAAATTCAATATCTTCATTTAGAAAACCAGGAAACATATTCTAATTGTTCCTAAGTGATTAGGAATCAATTTAGAACATTTTCATGAGTTTTATTATTTTTGTAATTTTTAGAGATTTTTAATTATTTAAATACTTAAAATAGGTTTAAAATCATGTTTTTATTTTAAATATGATTTTATTTTTATAAAATGCCTCTGTTTATAGAGAGCTCAATAAAACTAAGTTTCATAATTTTTTGAGTTGTATTTAAATTTTTAAAAATCATTTAAATGTCAAAAGTAATGTTTATCTTTAAAAATCAACTTAAGTTATCAAATTAACTCAAAATATTTTGAAATTTTTATGGTGAGTTCTTTGGATCACGAACCATAGTGGAGATTAAAAATCAAGTTATTTAAATGTTTATATTTTCCAAAATTAAATATTTTAATGACACAGGGTTTGTGAAAATTAGGTATATTTTAAATGACTTAACCCATGAAATTATTTTCAAAAGCTTCTCTGGTCATGGTTGATCTTCCAGAATTTTCTTGGAATTTTCTAATCAACATGCTAATTTTCATGTTTATTTTAAGGAAATAATGTGCAAAAACTTTAAATATACGGACCTCTGTTTATGGACTTCCTCTGATCTTAGAAAAATCAGAGGATATTTCCCTTGACAAATGCTACAACATGTCAAAATTTCAAGCCAAGGTGATGTGTCAATATGCATGGAAAATCAAATGATTCAAAACAGTGTTTAATTAATTAAAAATAAAACATCAAATGGACTTGAAATTTATTCCAAATTGTTCTCCTCTGTTCACTGAGCAAGACGGTATTTTTATTTTATTTTTGTGATTTTTCTAAAAAAATTATGAATTTTCTAAGTTTGGGGTATTTAAATAAATAGGAAAAAGCCTTATTTATCTATTTAAACCGCCCGTGCTAACTAGATATTAGGAAGCTCCGAAGTCATGTGTGGCGCACTCTGGTTAGACGTTGTCATCCACGTAGCAGCTCGCTCAGCCCGCGGTTTATGACCTGATGCATTCTCCGGCTCCATCTTTTCTGTCCATTTGATACACGCTCGATCAAATGGCTCCCTGTCATTGTCCCCGATAGAATGATCCCGTGACCGTCCACAATAAAACCTTAAGATCTCAGCTTAGACTCAATCAAATCACTTTGGGTTTGATCCTACGAACTCATCTAAGTGAGATGAACACATCCATATCATAATCAAGCAATCAAATTAACTCTAAGCAAATGAAGAATCGAAATAAGCTTGAGAGGAGGTGAGGTTTGACACCTTTGCTCTAAGAAGTGAAGCTTCAATCAGAGGGTCTTGGCATGTTTGTTGGGGTCCAAGGAGACTAGAGATTGAGTCCCTGGTCTTGGTGTAAGGCCTAGGTATGAATTCGATCATGGTTGGATTTGGGTGATGGTCTAGAGCTATGGTTGAGGCTCTGTGGAAGGGGGATTTTATGGGGCTTTGGTTTCTTTTTTGGTTGCGAAGGTGTGGGCGGAGTTAATTTGAGTTTGGTGAAGTGTGGAGGTGTAATGAGCTCTTTCATGATTTCCAAAATGGTTTCAAGCTCAAAATTGAGCTCCGACAATGGGAATTGGTGGGAGAAAATGGTTGGAATGCACTGAGGGGATCTTAGGGAAGCTTTGTGCAAAGTTTGGAGAGTGTTATCTAAGAAAATTTCAGCACACCTTCCATGGCCGTGAAGGTTAGTTTTTGTAAAAATGTTCACGAGGTGTCTCTCAGGGCATAAGTTTGGGTGCATTGTGGTGCTTAGGTGGAGGGCAGAGGAACTATATAACTCAATTTGGCTAAGTTGGCCTCTAGGCTTGACTTGGGTGAAGTCCCATAGGGGTGGCTTTTGGTTTTGAGCTTTTCAGCCAATAGGCTGGCCGGTCAGCCAGGGGGAGGTGGCTAGGAGCTCAAGGAACCCAGGGAAATATGTCACAGCAATTTAGTGCAATAATACCTAATTTTGGTAAGGATATCTTAAGCACATGCATTTTTGGAAATAATATCCCTTGTTTTGGGGGACCTTTGGTCCATGGCTTGATTTATGTGGTTTTATGGTGTTTGGACTGGTTACTAGGTCAAATGGTCTTTGGTCCATGGCTTGATTTAGGTGATTTCATGGTGTTTGGACTGGTCACTAAGTCCAACCATGGTTGTGGTGGAGTTAATTTGGTGACTTTAGGGTGGTTAGGTCACATTTAGTGCATGGGTTCAATGTGGGTTCAAGTGATCAAAGCCTAGGTTTGGGCTAGGTTAGCCATGTCAAATGACCCAAATAAATGTTGACTTTAGTGTAAAGGATCATAAGGAACAACTTTGGTGAAGGATGGAAGTGGTTTTGTGCTTAATTGAAGGGTCAATTTGAGAGAATTTTGAATTTTAGTCAATTTGGTCATGTTGGGCTAGGCTTGGGTCTAGCTTGGGTCTAGCTTGGGTTAGCCTTGGGCTAAGTCCAAATTGATTATTGTAAATGGTCAATGGGGACCCTATGAAGAGTTTACAATATGAATTAGATGCCAACTCGGGGGTTAAGGCAATGAATTGGGTGAAATTTAGGGACTTAGCCAATTTGGGGCTAAATTTGGGAATTTATGATTTAGGCCAAAATCAAACGAATTTGAGGATTCACCAAGGCCAATTAATGGTTTAAATTTTGTTGTGTAGGAATGTTATAAAGATTTTCAACATTAATTGGGGCCAATTGACTAGGCTATGAGTTCAATTTGGTGAGATTATGACATATGGTCAAAATTGGGGTTTTGACCTAAATCAAAATTGGGTTCAAATCATGGGTCAATTGAGCTTAGAATTGGTTTATCTTGGCCATATCACAAGTTAATTTGAGTTTAGGATTGGAATTATGGTCAATTGAGATCAAATTGATGGACATTTGAATTGAATTTGGGGAAATTTGGGCTCTTAGGGCAAATTTGGGGGTTTTGGTTAAAGATGGTCAAATTGGCCAAATTTGGTCATGTGGTAGTTGAGAAAAATAAAATTAGAGATATTTGGGATTTATTGAGTTTTTTTTGGGAATTTTTGGAATTTGAAATTTTGGGTTATGGAGGAGCTTTTTGGTAATTTGGGGGTGTTTAGGGGCAAAAGGCTAAGATGGGTATTTTTGTNTTCTTAGGACTCCGAGGTAGTCGTTTGTCACGGCTTAAATCCTCATATCTTCTAGGCAATTTGTGTTGATTGTTTCACACAAATGTAAGTCCTAAATAAATAAAAATTAGCAGGATAAAACATCTAAATGATTTCTCCTAAACTAAAATCAAACAATAGGATAGCTTGGGAAGTCACCGAAGTAATCCTTCGGATCTGACATCCTTTAGTGTTTCCTCCTTTGGACTCCAAAACAAAATGCTCCAAATTTGAACCAATCCCTTTTGCACATCTTAATCCGATATCTTTGAAATGTCCTTACCATTTGAACTCCTTGAAGGTAATTTTTCTTCATTTTTATTAGGAGTATTTTTAGGTAATTTTAGTTATCTAAGATGTAATTAACTATAGGGGCTTGCCCTTATAGGAAGCTTTTCCTGAACCCAGCATAATATAAACCTTATTTAATTCCTTATATTAAATAGGGGAACTTGTCGGCCAATATGTTGGTTTCGCAGACCAAAACGGATGTCATAACTTTCTTTAGTTTATTTGATCAAGCCTCACCCTCAATACTTGTGTTCATCCTTCGGAATAGATACATGATTTGNAATTATGGGGTCAGTTTGACTTCATCTTTTTCAAAACTAAAAATTTTTAAAACGTCCTTCCGAAGCGGGCAGCGGGATTTCAATTCTGATGACTGACAGCTTCTTACGAGCAAACCCCACACCAAAAATAGTGCCGACATGTACGTATCATTATCAAGTAATAAAAGATTTTCTATTTAAGCCTCGAATGTCAATCCCACGAGGAAGGTTTAAATTTGAGATGATAAAATTACTAGGAAATTCACATAAAATAAAACGAAATTACTGTCACTAATTTTGAATGCTGGGATATTATTAAAACTAAATTATTTAAATATTAGCAAAACTAAAATGCAAAGTTTAAATAGTAACTATAAAACTAGTCAATTATGTTTATGTGATGAAGATTTCTTATGTGAAAAAGTCATCTTTCCCCTACAATGAGATTTTGGTAAAATGAGATGAGATAAATGATTTTAATATGTATTGTGTCAAATTGAAGCAGTTTTAATTCTCTACTTTGATACAATGCTATAAAAAATCATTGATTAACCCCAAGTTTAATTCCTAAATCCGTAGCTAGGCTAGGAGGATATTGGCTCCCACTCCAGAGCTCCAACCCTTCACCCGAAGGCTAACTCTCACTTTAGTTTTTAAACATTAAGACCGAATTGGGGATTTTAGTTTGTCACCCTAAAATCTCCAATTCTACACCCAAGAATGTATATTTCCCTATTTATTTGCACTTAATTCCATGAACGAAATACTCCTTCATGAAATCAAATGTGATCCTCACTCTGTTGTAGAACTCATACTCCATTTCTCAGATCATATGTATCACAACATATTTTAACAATTCAATTGGTCAAATGTGATTCTCACTCTGTCTAATTAAGAAACTTAGCACTTTGATTTTAAAGATGGGCTTGTAGTGTTTTAGAAGGTTTTAAATTAATCATAGTTCATTCTCTAAATTTCATTGGACCAAACTTGATTATACCTAATTCAATACTAAGCCCTTAAAACTTAATGGGAAGATTTGTAATTTTCAAAAAATGTTTTAAATGTTTTATATTCTTAATCATTATCATGAATTATAAATCATTTCAAAATCATTAATTGGGGTTTAAATCAGTGAGTTATCATCTTCTAAAATCAAACTCCTCACATTAATATCTTCTGTTTTATTTAAAATATCTTCCAAATTTCATCAATTTTAAGAAAATTATAAATTGATCATACAAGACCAAAGTGAGGTTAGTTACTACCATTTATCCCTTTCATATTTCAATCATCAAAATATATCAATTAAAATTTTTTGTTGCCCATTTAGCCATTGGGTTAAGCCTAAATATTAATTCAAATTTCAAAATTACTCTTTTGCCCCTAAGGCCTTAATACTCTATAATTCATTAAATTAGACTCAAATGACTTGAAAATTTTATGTTACCTCACTCATGGGTTAATTAAAACATCAAAGGAGAAAATGTTTTTTTTTTCTAAATTTATTTAATTTTATAATTATTTTAAATGCAAAAATAAGGATTTTCAATGAAAATTTAATAAGTCAACAAAAACAAAACCTCTGTCCTTAAGAAAGTTATTGGAGGTTCACCTAGGTCAAAGGACCATTTAGACCAATTTTTATGATTTTTAGAGGTTTAATTTAATTATTAGAATTATTTGTTTGTTTTGAGAATTAATTAAATATAAAATTTTATTTATGTGAAAAATTAAGTTTTATATTTTTATTAAATTTCTATAAGTCCGGGGGACCCAAAGAAACAAATTTTTATTTATTTATTTATATCTTAATTATTGAAATTATTTTAGTGAGAAATTAAAGAAAATTCATTTTAAGCCTTTAAAAATTAATATCTTGACTTAGAAAATTAGGAAAATTATTTTAATTTGTCCTAAGTGATCAGGAAGCTAAATGTGATATTTTAGTGTGTTTTTATAATTCTATAATTTTTTGATGATTTTTAATTAATTTTTAATTATTTAAATGCTAAAAAATAGCTAAAAAATGAAGTATTTATTTTAATTATAATTTTATTTTTTTAGGTTCCTCTCGTCATTAGGAGCTCCCAAAACTAGTTTGGTGATTTTTTGAATTTTATTTTAATTATTATAATTATTTTAGTGTCAAAAATGTCATTTCACTTAATTAATCCATTTTAATGGTCAAATTAACTCCAATTGACTTGAAATTTTTATGGGAAATTCCTCTGTCATTAAATTATAGTGGAGAATAATTTTTATTCCATTTACCTTTATATTTAATCCAATTTAATTTTATTTAGTTTTAGGGGTTGGTGAGATTAAGATTATTTTTAATGAGTTAAACTGAGTTTATATTTTTCCTAGGGTCCTCCGACCACAGTGAACCTACCAAAACAAGTTTTTTATTTTTCTGATGAGTATTTTAATTATAATAATTTTTATACCAAAATAAGGACTATTAAGTTGAAAATTAGATATGTCTAGTTAAAGATGCCCCCTGACCTTGAAAAAATTAAGGGCGATGCCCAACAACAGAGACATCAAAAGCCCCATGGTTCCATGATATGGTGAAATGTCTATGCAAATTGAGAATCCAAATAAGAAAACACCATTTAATTAATTAAGAATCATACATGCATCAAACAGACATGAAACCATTTCCACATTATTCCCCTCTGTTCATTGAGCAAGAACGTTTTTTTTTATTTTTTATTTTTCTACACAAAGATATGTAATTTTGAAGTTATGGCGATTTAAATTAAAAAGAAATTCCTTATTTTCCTATATAATTGACGCGACGCCACCTCAACGTAGGCAGATCGGAACTTTCCACACTGTGTCTTCCAGTTCGACGTTGTCAGACACCTCAGGGCTGACTAGGTCCGCGGTTCATGTTCCATTCCTTCATCCGGTGCAATATCGCCCGTCCATCCAATACACTCGGAAACGGGTGGCATCTGTTCATCGTCCCTGAATCCCTAGCCCGAGAACCATCCAACTTCAGCCCTTAATATCTCTCTCGATTCTTAACCAAATTAAGTGTGATTTGTTCCTATAGACTCGTCTTGACTAGGAAAACATATCCATACAGTTGATCAAGTCTTAAATCAATCCCATAAGCATGGAGAATTAAATGAATCTCAGTTCAATGGGAGAGTTCAATACCTTTGCCCAAGAGGTGTGGACTCAATTGAGTGCTTCTAAAAGCTTGCCTTGAGTTCAAAGAGCTCCTAGATGAAGCCTCAAGCCGTGGTGACATGCCTTGGTATGAAATCAACCAAGGCCAATTTAAAGGCTCAATCAAAGTCCACCCTAGGGTGGTCTGGTGATGGGGATTCTATGGGGGATCTTCTTCTCTCGCTCAGAGGATGGTGTGGGTACAATTAATTTGACTTTGTTAGAGTCTAGAGGGATGTCATGTTTCGGGCTTGATTTTGAGCTCCAAAATTGAGCTCAAACAGTGGATTAGAGGGCCTGAGGATGGTTGGATTGGACTAAGTGGGTCTTGAAGAAGCTCTGTGGTCAATTTGGCAGAGTCTCCCCAAGGAATGTCAACCTCTCCCCTCTTGGCCATGGAGGGTGGGTTTAAATAGCGGGGGAAGGAGAGGCTATCAGGGGCAATTGGTTGGTGCCATAATTTGCTTATGTGGAGGGCAGAAATGTGCAACAATTCAATTGGAATGAGGCGGCTTGGATGGGTTTAATTTTGAGTTTTGATCATATGAGATCCCTTGGCCATGGTGTTTTCTGGCAGCCAAGGTGGCTGGCCAGCCATGGTCAGAGGGATCAGAGCTTGGGTTTGGTGCAATCAATTGAGGCTGACCATGTGTAAAGGTGTTGGATTAAAGTGTAATGAGGGAAGAGCCATTTTGGGTCAATTTGGGTCAAGACATAGTTTGGGGCTAAGTTCACCCACCAAGGAAGGTTTGGGTGCTGAGGGAAATTAGGTGGTTCAGTTGGGTTAACATGGTGAAGTCCCCATCCAAGTGGATTAAGAATAATGGTGTGCTTAAGTGAGTCATGGGAATGGTTAATCATGTGTGAGGGGACTACTAAAGAGGCTCCTTCTTTTGCCTAAGATAGCATGGTGACATAAGCATGAATCATATGGCTTGCATGTGGCTTGAAGATGGCTTCATGGCTTGTCCATGGCTTGGCTAATTTTCATGAGAAGGGATTTTGGATTTATTTGGTATTTTTGGCGAAGTTTTTCATGAGGCTTAATATGAAATGATTTGATCATGGACTTGAGACTTAGGGAATGATTTTAATGAAATGGATGATGAAGAGAAAAAATTATCATGTGGGTTTTAGATTTGGGCTTTGGGAACTAAACATGGTGGGCTTGGGATTTTAAAATTGAGATTGATTTTGGGCTAAAATTTGGGCCAATTGAATGTTGAATTTGATGTAGGAATATGTCATGAAGGCTTTGGAAGCATTTCAAGTGGTTTTGAATTGAATTGAAAGGCCAATTTGGTGGAGTTAGACATATGGGCAAGATTGGGGCTTTTTGATTTGGGTAAAATTGAGCTTGCAATTGGGTCAAATTGAGCTTGTATTTTGTTGATATTAGGATTGGGGATACTGAATTTTAGTTTTGAATTAAAATTGGGCAAGATTGGGGTCAACTGGGCCAAGATTGAGGCTAATTTGAGAAAATTGGGCCTTTAAGGGCAAATTCGGTCTTTTGGTCAAATTGGGTAAAATTGGTGAAATTAGGTCAATATGATGGTTTAAAATTGAAATTGGAAATATTTGGGAGGATTTTGAAATTTTTCAGAATTTTTTGTATTTTTTATTTTTTTAGTCATGAAGGGCATTTTGGTAATTTTTGGCAATTTTGAGGGTATTTTGGGAATTTGGTGATTTTGGACTAGAATGGGTAAGTAAGCCAAGAAGCCATGCCAAACCAATAGGATCTATGTGGGGACTCATTTTGGATGCTCAATATGCTGGTTTTAACCCTCTTAGCCAAAAACTAGGGGTATAGGTTCATTCATATGAGCTTCCAAAAGGAATCAAGGGAACTTAGGGTTTGAGGTATGCAAGAAAGTTTAGTGTGTGCAATCCATTTCAACTATCACTAGACCACCCAGGGTTAGTCCTAAGTTCTGACCATCCTATGGGAGAGTCCCTTTGAGTTCCCCCATACTGACCCTACCTACTAAGTGCTAGAGGTTAGGATCAATATGTGGCGCTTCAAGTTGAGCAAAGAAAAATTTGGAATTTCTAACGGTGAGGGTTCCCTTTCTAGTCCTATAGGAATAGTCAACAGTAAAATCCTATGGCTAGACCCTAGACTACTAAAGAGGAAAAAACTAGACCTCAACAAAAAATGAGGCCAACAGATGGATGCGAGGATGTTGGCCCATTTGCCTTTTTCCTTCGACATTCTTTCTTAAGAGATTGAGTATCAGTTTATTAACTATTTAAACTTGCCCATCACTCTGTGTGTGATGGAACAAGATGAATTTCAGGTTTATTCTTTGATTCTAGCAAAAATTCCTTATTCTTTTGATAGCTAAATTGCATTCCATTATTGGTTTACTTCATCCTTAGAAGCCGATAACAACAAATTAATTCATCCAAATGAAGTTTCAGACAACTTGAGTGTTGAAACTGTTGACCTCACTTTTGGTTGAGGTCTAGAAATTTTTTTAGCCTAGGTCTAGCCATAGGACTTTCCTACTGACTAGTCTTAGAAAACTAGAAAATGTACCAAGCCTAGGTCTACCATAGGACTTTCCTATTGACTAGTCTTAGAAAACTAGAAAAGGTACCTTCACCATTAGGGTCTAGCCATAAGACTTTCCTATTGACTAGTCTTAGAAAACTAGAAAAGGTACCCCCACCATTAGAAATTCAAAAAACTCTTCTTTTTTACTCAACTTGAACNCCTAGGCTAGAAATTTGAGTTTAGGGTTGTGAGTGATTGTGAGTGTAGATGAGTGTAGTGAGTGTCTTTGCTCCAGAACAACACCCAGGGTCAACCCTAAGGTCCAGCAGTCTTAAGGGTGACTCATTTTGAGTTTCCTTTATAGTGACCCCACATATTAAGTGCTAGAGGTTAGGACCAATATGTGGAAGTTCAAGTTAAGTAAAGAAGATGGTAGAATTTCTAATGGTGAGGGTTCTATGTCTAGTTTTCTAAGAATAGTCAATAGAAAAGTCGTATAGCTAGACCTTAGGCTACTAAAGAGGAAAATTAAACCTCAACCAAAATTGAGGTCAATAGCGTCGTTGTCGGGGAGTAGACAAAATCATATTTAGAGTAACAGACAAATTAGAAATATTAGAAAATTTTTACTTAAATTGCAAATTATTTTCATATTTAGGTAACTATTTTTCTGTGTACTGATTTCAAATTTTATGAGTAAATATGGACCTGAAAATCTTATACCCTACGATTCGGAATTAGAACGCATTGTTAGAAAATTAGAAGACTGAGAAGAGAAACTAGAAATTCTGATACAATGGAAAACAACATGAACAATCAAGGAATAGAAAATAAACACCAACTTAGACCACTACGAGATTACGCAAATTCTACAGCAGATGAAATTCACTTATCTATCCAAAATCCTGATTTAGCTGCTAATTCATTTGAGCTTAAACCTGCAATTATCCAAATGGTACAAAATAATCAATTCAGAGGTACACCAAATGAAGATCCTAATTTACATCTGTTGACCTCACTTTTGGTTGAGGTCTAGAAACTTCTTTAGTATCCTAGGTCTAGCCATAGGACTTTCCTATTGACAAGTCTTAAACTGTTGACCTCACTTTTGGTTGAGGTCTACAAAACTTCTTTAGTAGCCTAGGTCTAGCCATAGGACTTTCCTATTGACTAGTCTTAGAAAATTTAGTACCCCCATCATTAGAAACTCAAAACTCTCCTATTTACTCAACTTGAAAGTCTACATACAGTAGCCTAGGTCTAGTCATAGGACTTTCCTATTGACTAGTCTTAGAAAACTAGAAAAGGAATCTTTAGTAGCTTAGGTCTAGCCATAGGACTTTCCTATTGACTAGTCTTAGAAAACTAGAAAAGGTACCCTCACCATTATAAACTCAAAACTCTTCTCTTTATTTAACTTGAAGTTCCACATATTAATCTTAACCTCTAGCATATAGTAGGTAAGATCATTATGAGAGAATTCAAGGAGAGTTCCTATAGGATTATTTGGCCTTAGGATTGACCCTGGGTATTGGTTTGGAACTAAGGTACACAATGTCCTCATAATACCCTGGCTAAAACCAATACATAAGAACCCAAAATGAGGGTTTTATTGACCCTTGGTTCATTTATAATGGATATCTATCCAATTCTACTTGAAATACTCATCTTGGGTCTTTTGCCCCAGGCACCCCCAAATTACCTAACTGTTCTTAGGACCCAAATTTGGCCAAGATCCCCAAATTTGGCCAAAATACCCTAAAATGATCAAAACTCAATCCAAAAACTTTGNAGCTCAAATTGAGCTGAGAGCTCCTCTGCTTGACACCTAAGCAGTGGGGCTAAGCTCTCAATTGGCCAGATTGGCCAATTTCTATAAAATCCACCCCCACGGCCATGAATAGTGGTGTGGTAAAAAAAATTTCACCAAGGCCTTCCAAACCTCTCTGAGAACTTCTCTAAGAGCCCCTCAGTACATTTCAATCCATTTTCCCTTCTCAATTCCATCACAAAAAGCCAATTTTGAGCTCAAATCCTTGCCCGAAACCAGAACAAATCCCAATCCCATCCTACACAGCACCAAACTCCATCACAACAGAGAAAGAAGACAAACCCCCATCAATTCCCCCTTTGAAATAGCCTCTACCATAGTTCTCAACCAACACCCAAAATCGGCTTTGGTCAAAAACATACATAGGCTTTACACAGGGCCAAAGACCCCACTGATTGTACATCTCGGAGCAAAGGTATAACTTTGGAGTCTAACGAAGGTGTGAAGAATCTCTGATTGAGGCTAAAGGCTTCATCCTCAAGCTCTTTGGAGTATAACGAAGGTGTGAAGAATCTCTGATTGAGGCCATACTCTCGGAGCAAAGGTATAACCCTCGAGTGTACGAAGGTGTGAAGAATCTTATTGAGGCTACACCTCTCGGAGCAAAGGTATAACCTCACTCACTCTCCCGAGCCTTTACGAGGGAGGCTACATTTATAATCTCGGAGCAAAGGTATAACTTTGGGACCTAACAAAGGTGTGAAGAATCTCTGATTGAGGTACATCTCGGAGCAAAGGTATAACTCTTTGGAGTATAACGAAGGTGTGAAGAATCTCTGATTGAGGTAAAGGCTTCATCCTCAAGCTCTTTGGAGTATAACGAAGGTGTGAAGAATCTCTGATTGAGGCCATACTCTCGGAGCAAAGGTATAACTCTCGGACCTCGAAGGTGTGAAGAATCTCTGATTGAGGCTGCAACCTCTCAAAGCAAAGGTATAACCTCACTCACTCTCCCGAGCCTTTACGAGCTCTTCATTTATAATCTCGGAGCAAAGGTATAACCCCTGGAGTATAACGAAGGTGTGAAGAATCTCTGATTGAGGCTACACCTCTCAGAGCAAAGGTATTACCTC
>JXCR01147435.1:227881-268229 GCA_002079205.1 Phalaenopsis hybrid cultivar | reverse complement strand
TTGTATAAAATGGGTCCCGCACTGGGTCCTAAACTTTGCTTTTTCATCTCCTTTTGGGGACGATCTTGCTTTTCTGGGTCCCGTACTGGATCCTAAAACATTTTAATTTTGTAAATTGAAATAATACTACATAAAGTTGGAAAAATTTTGAAATTTTTATCTGGTCTTTAGACTTCTCTGTTGTTAGCTTTAGTCTTTGCACTAAAACTACAACACTTTGGCCATATAACTAACCTCAGCCTTTCTTTTGTAGAAGTTGCTGCAATGACCAACCCAACGCTAACATTCACCTGCAACCTGCCAACAAGCCTTGAGGCTCGCAATGTTGCTACTACCATCAAGTTTGGAACAGGATTTGGAGATCTTGAGGTTATCCTCGGGAAGGCTCCTTTTGTTGTTATGAAAGTTGCCGCTCCAGAAATACAAAATTGGAACAGGGTTTGGAGATCTCGAGGTTATCCTCGGAAAGGCTCCTTTTGTTGTTGTAAAAATTGCTGCTCCAGAAGTACAAGAACCTGCTGCTGAATTCAACCTGAATTCTCTTGATGATTTTCCAATTCACAAGAAAACTAAGACCTCCTGCTGAATTCAACCTGAATTCCCTTGATGACTTTCCAGTTCACAAGAAAACTAAGACCTTTAGATACAATAACACCAACAAAGACAGTTGTCCCTACCACTAAAGGAAAAGAAATCATGATAATTGAAAATCCAATTGAAANTTCATCTCTTTCCCCCATCACGGGGCCAATGTTGGTCTTGAGGAGATTTAATGGTCTAAAAAAATAAAGATGTCGAGCCATGAGGAGGATCAAAAGACAACCCAATGATCCAATCTCGAACCATTTGATTAGAAATTAGATAAAGACACATCTAAGTCAACCACTATGAATAATTCAACTTAAGGAAAGATCTAGTATCTAAACATCTCTAATCATCCTGAGGATATCCAAAGGTCCCTTAAGGACCAACAACCAAACTAGAGCAGCAGAAGATTTACGTCGACTAGGTTTAGCGACAGAAATTTAAAGTCAATTAAGCTTAGTTGGCCGAGTCAGAGAACAAATGACTGATAAGCTCATGCATTTAAAACACTATAAATGCCCTAGTAGCTATCACTTTAAAGTATGGACAAAAATATAATATTACAGTATTGTACCATCTTCTTTATAAATAGAGAAAAAATTTTATAAATAAGACATGATTGACATGACATCCTACTGTTCATTATTGTTCTATTCTCTCTCTCCCACCCTCTCTCTTCTTAGTTATGCTCTATTCCTTGGGTGTGACTCATAGAAAATAAAAATTCAACAACCTAAAAGGTATGGGGAGCATGGACATGCCACAAACAAGAAGATGGACAATCCAAGAAGACAAAACCCACAAGAAAGGCACTAATAACATGAAGTGCACCATAGATTTTGTAGCTTAGCAGACTCAGAAGTTGAAGGATCAAATTTTGAATGTCATTAGAGAAACTTTAACCCAAGNGGTTTCGCAGACCAAACGGATGTCATAACTTTCTTTAGTTTATTTGATCGAGCCTCACTCTCATTTCTTGTGATCATCCTTCGGGATAGATACACGATTTGAGATAGATCGAGCCTCACCCTCAATTCCTACATTCATCCTTCATGTCATAACTTTCTCTAGTTTATTTGATCAAACCTCACCCTCAATTCCTACATTCATCCTTCGGGATAGATACAGGATTTGAGGTAAACATCTTTCATCTAAACTATGAAAATTATGGGGTCAGTTTGACTTCATCTTTTTCAAAACTAAAACTTTTAATTTAAACTATGAAAATTATGGGGTCAGTTTGACTTCATCTTTTTCAAAACTAAATTTTTTAAACATCCTTCCGAAGCGGGCAACGGAATTTTAATTCCGATGACCGACAGCTTCTTACGGGCAAACCCCAAACCAAAAAAATAGTGCCGACAAGCTCAAAAGTAGTGAATCAGAAGTTATGGGCTGATTCAAAAATATGAGTTGAATGGTAGGAATCAATCTCAAAAGAGAGTGTCGGAAGGTAAGGACGGATCTCAAAAGTAGTGAATTAGAAATTAGGGACTGATTCAAAAATGAGGATTGAAAGGTAAGATCAATCTCAAGAGAGAGTGTCAAAAGTTAAGGACTGGCCTCAAAAGTAGTGAATCAAAAGTTAATGACTGATTCAAAAATGAGAGTTGAAAGGTAGGGAACAATCTCCAAAAAATGTGTTAGAAGGTAAGTACTGACCTCAAAAGTAGTGAATCAGAAGTTAGGGATTGATTCGAAAATGAGGATTGAAAGGTAAGATCAATCTCAAGAGAGAGTGTTGAAAGGTAAGGACCGACCTCGAAAGTAGTGAATCAAAAATTAGGGGCTGATTCAAAAATGAGGATTGAAAGGTAAGATCAATCTCAGGAGAGAGTGTCGAAAGGTAAGGAACGATCTCAAAAGTAGTAAATCAGAAGTTAAGGACTGATTCGAAAATGAGAGTTGAAAGGTAGGGATCAATCTCAAGAGAGAGTGTCGAAAGGTAAGGACCAACCTCAAAAGTAGTGAATCAGATGTCAACGAATGATTCGAAAATGAGAGTTGAAAGGCAGTCATCATTCTCAAATAAGAGTGTCGGAAGGTAAGGACTAAACTCGAAAGTAGTGAATCAGAAATTAGGGACTGATTCGAAAGTGAGGATTGAAAGGTAAATCAATCTCAAGAGAGAGTTTCTGAAGGTAAGGACCAACCTCAAAACTAGTGAATCAGAAGTTAAAGACTTGATTCAAAAATGAGAGTTGAAAGGTAGGGATCAATCTCAAGAGAGAGTGTCAGAAGGTAAGGACAGACCACAAAAGTAGTGAATCAGAAGTTAAGGAATGATTCAAAAATAAGAGTTGAAGGGTAGGGATCAATCTCAAAAAAGAGTGTCCGAAGGTAAGGACCGACCTCAAAAGTAATGAATCAGAAGTTAAGGACTGATTCGTAAATGAGAGTTGAAAGGTAGTGATTAATCTTAAAAGAGATTGTCGGATGGTAAGGACCGACCTTAAAAGAAGTGAAGCAGAAGTTAGGGACTGATTTGTAAATAAGAATTCTACAAAGTTTATAGTGTTTAATTCAAAGACATGTGTCGTATGTAAAGGTTGACATTATGGAAGAGGATTTGTGGAAATTAGTGAGTTTTTGCGCAGAATNGCAACGAGATTTCAATTCCGATGACCGACAGCTTCTTACGGGCAAACTCCATACCAAAAATAGTGCCGACAGGATGGATATACTAATTATCACCAAATTCAAATATCTTCTGAGGATTAAGAGAAAACAATGTTTACCATTCTTTATGGTACTTTTACTTTTAGAAGAATGCCTCCTGGTTTATGTAATGCCCCTACTACATTTCAAAGATGTATGATGACAATTTTTTTGTGATTTAATTGAAAAAGGGGTTGAAGTATTCATGGATGACTTTTTAGTGTTCAGAACTTCATTTGACTCTTGTTTAGAACATTTATCCAAAGTTCTTAAGTGCTGTGAAGAAACAAATTTTGTCCTTAACTTGGAAAAATGTCAATTTATGGTAGCTGGAGGAATTGTATTAGGACATCAATTATCAGAAAATGGTATGTAAGGAGATCCTGCTAAAATTCAAGTGATCACTAATTATGGTAGCTGGAGGAATTGTATTAGGACATCAAATATCAGAAAATGGTATGGAAGGAGATCCTGCTAAAATTCAAGTGATCACTAATTTACCTTATCCAACAAATGTAAGGAAAATTAGGAGTTTTTTAGGACATGCTGGATCCTACAGGCTATATATTAAAGACTTTTCAAAGATGTCAAGCCTTTATGCCATTTACTATAGAAAGCTGCAATTTTTAATTTTGATGAGGAATGGCTAAAAGCTTTTAAGTTATTAAAAGAAAAACTAATCACTGCACCAATTATAGTTTCACAAAACTGGGAAAAACCTTTTGAATTAATTTGTGCTGCTAGTGATTGTGCTATTGGAGCTGTTTTAGGACAAATTAAAATTTTCAAAGTTATTTACTATGCTAGTAAAACTCTTAATGAAACTCAAATTAATTATAAAATTTTTGAAGTTATTTACTATGCTAGTAAAACTCTTAATGAAACTCAAATTAATTATACAAAAACTGAAGAAGAGTTCCTCTTAATGAAACTCAAATTAATTATACAACAACTGAAAAAGAGTTATTAGCAATAGTATATTTCTTTTGATAAATTTAGATCATATTTAATTGAAACTCATTGTGTAGTGCATACAGATCATTCTGTTATTAAGTATTTAATGAAAAAGAAGAATGTTAAACCTAGACTTATAAGATGGATTCTTCTTTTGCAAGAATTTGATTTTATAATAGTAAATCATAAGGGGATTGAAAATCAAATTGTTGACATGCTTGAATTAGAAAAACCACTCTATTTTGAAAATGAAATTAATGATCATTTTCTAGATGAAAATTGTTCACTATTAATGAGTGGCGTGTTCCATGGTATGTTGACTTTGAGGTAAAGTTGTTGCTTTACCTCAATGTGATGCTCAAAGTGTTGCAAAGTTTTTGAGAATGAATATATATTGTAGATTTGGGATGCCAAAAGTTATCATTACTGATAGGGAAGTCATTTCAGAAATGTCATAATGGAGAAATTATTAAAGAAATATCATATATCATAGGATTGCTACTGCTTATCATCCTCAGACAAGTGGTTTGGCTAAATTATCCAATCAAAAAATTAAAAAAATTATGGAAAAATTTGTGAATCCAACAAAAATGGATTCGTCAGTAAAACTTGCTATGCTTTGTGGGCTTATAGAACTGCATACAGAACTCTTATAGGAATGTCTCCATATATGTTAATATTTGGAAAAGCTTGTCACATACTAGTTGAACTTGAGCATAAGGCATATTGGGCGACTTAAAGAGTTCATTTATAATTTGAAAGATGCTGGTGAGAAAAGATTATTGCAATTAAATGAACTTGAAGAGATAAAGATGCTGCTGAGAAAAGATTGTTACAATTAAATGAGCTTGAAGAGATAAGGAATGAATCTTATAAGAGTGCTAAGGATTTATAAAGAAAAGATGAAAATGTGGCATGATCGAAAGATTCTTACTAAAAATTTTTAGCTAGGTTATAAAGAAAAGATGAAGATGTGGCATGATCGAAGGATTCTTACTAAAAATTTTCAGCCAGGGCAACAAATTTTATTTTATAATTCAAGTTTAATATTATTTTCAGGCAAACTTAAGTTCAGGTGGATGAGCCCATTTATTGTGATTAAAGTTTATCCTTATGGAGCTGTGAATATTAAAGATCCTAAGTCTAAGAAAATATTTAAAGTTAATGGAAATAGAATGAAACCTTGTTTTATAGGGGATCAACATAAGTTTAATTATGGAATGATGTTTGGTCAACCAGAGTAAGCACTGGTTATGTCAGGCTGACGACATAAAACCAAGCGGTTTGTGGGAGGTAAACCATATTTATCAGAGCTCTTTTATTTTGATCTTTGTTTTATGTGTGATTAAGAAAATTTGGGGTAGTATTTTTGAGCCTATGATGTGTTAGTATTGATTTTAAGACTTTATTTAGTGATCTAGACATGTTAAAATGAGAATTTGGACATTAAGTTATGTTTACTTGTTTAGAAATTGTGATTTGTGAGACTTTTATTTTTAATTGTATTGTAATGTTTGTGTTAGTTAGTAGTTTGTTGTAAACTTTTAGGGTAGTAACTATTGTGAGTTTTGTGATTTAGTTAGTTTAGAACTTAATTAATTCTATATCTTTTGTAAAGTTGAAAATCTTGCTAACTTAGGTCTTAAATTTAAATTTCTAAAACTGCCACCCTGTATTTTTCTTTTATCATGTTTGTTAGTTTGGTTTTATGTTTATACCCACTGCCTAGAAGTCTATTGAATCTCTACAAGTTGAATTGAAATGAAAATATAGACAATTTGATTAAAAATTATTTTTCTCATGTTTTTAGTTTTATACTTGTATCATTAGGGTTTAAAGTATGTTATTTTAAATTTTTATTCCTGCTTATATATATCTGATGCTAAACTGTCTAATCTATTAAAAAATTAAGTTTAGGGGGGGGGGATGAAGATATTTTTAAAACTGGAATTTTCTTTGTTCTCAAATGTGCTACAAGTGAATTTGATTTGAAAAGAAAAGAAAAATTGATTATGAATATGAAGTTATATTAGGGAAGTAAAATTTGATTTTAGAAATGAGTAAGAAATTTTGGTTAAAATTTTTAGTAATGAAGAAAAACTTTAAGTTAAAAAGTTTTTAGATGAGAAAATGATTAATATAAGTAACTATCTTTAGTAAGAAAAATTATATTTTTGAAAATTTTAGATAATTTAGAATTTTATTTTTAACTCTTAAATTTCTTTTATTAAAATAATTTTCAAAACTAGTATTATATTTGTAAGTAAAAGACTTATATCAAGACTTTGCTTTAGAGAAGGAGAAGTGGAATTCAAAATCATTAAAGGCCTATCTAGATATAGTAATCCTTGCCTAAAAAGATAAAAGAAAAAAGAAAGATAAGAAAAAGAAAAGAAAAAGAGAAAGAAAAGAAAAAGAAAAAGGAACNAATCATAAATGTGTCCCTTAGGAATAGGAGTGAGGAAGTTGTCTGCCTCTTTCTGGCATCACTTCTCTTCTCATAAGAAAGCTCTCTATTTTAGTTAGCTGGCATTTCTTTGTTGTGTTCTTTGTAGTGGAGCAAACAGTATCCTTTCATTATCAGCAGTGACTAGGCCCCTAGTCGGCGTAGCTATCATGAATGGTAAACGACTGGGCCCTTCCATCGGGTCCTGTTGTACCATCATGTTCTTTCCTTTCAGTGACACACCGACTTTGGTGGCAACCCTTAGTAGTGAGGGTAGCCCTTCCTTTTCACGTCGGCTGATGACATCCAGCAGGTGCCCTTTGTAATCTATGTCTNATTTTTCTCCTATCCTGCAGCGTGCAAGAATAGGCCTTTTGAGGTCACCAACTTTGAATGTCCTTGGGCGGACCAATTTGTCATGAGCTTGTAACATCTTTGCCTGGTAAAGTTCCAAATGTTATTGTGCTTCAAGTTGTTTTCCTTCCAGACTCTCTAGTTCCTCGAGCCTGAGCTTTACACTTTCTTCTATTGTAAGTTAATTAGCAATAGTGACTCTGAGAGATGGCATCTTAATTTCTAGTGGTAGTACGGCCTCGGACCCATACACGAGCATGTAGGGTGTACACTGAGTGAGAGTCCTGAATGCCATCTGGTAAGCCCACAAAGCTTCTAGCAATTTATTGTGCCAATCTCTTTTCTTTTCATCCAGTGTTTTCTTTAAATTTGTACCAATATTTTGTTGAAAGCCTCAACCAGGCCATTTGCTTTGGGATACTAAATTGTAGAGTATCTCCAATCTATCCCGTGTCTTTTGACCAAATTGGTGATTTTTGTGCTTCTAAAATCTGTCGCATTATCGAAAATTATTCTTTGCGATACTTCAAAATGATTGATGATTTGGCTTTTAAAGAATTGAAGGACGTGTTGTGTTGTATCCTCTCGTAGTGGCACTACCTCTATAGCCACAAGTATAAACCTATGTCCTTTGGAAGATGGAGGGTCTATCGGACCTATAATTTTTGTGCTCCAACACTCAAACGGCCACATGCAATGGTTGGGTGTAGCAAATTTGGAGGTTGGTGCAAGACCACCCCATACACTTGGTACTAGTGACATTTTCTGGCTGTATTCATGCAGTCAGATATCATTGCTGGCCAATAATATCATAGTCTCTTCATCTTCATTTTAATTTTTGGTCCTGAATGGTGAGCGCCACACAATCTGGCATGTACTACTTTGACAATATTTCGGGCTTCAGCTTTGCTTAGGCGTCATAGCCACATCTGTTTGAATGATCTTTTGTAGAGGAAATCACCCACTAGAGCGTACGACATCTGTGCTGCTGACTTACCCTTTATCAGCTTTCTAGTCTGCAAATATTCCATCAAAGGCTTGCGCCAATCTTTATTGATATCCGTAACTGCAATTATTGTTTCTTCTTTTTGAGCTTTTGCAAAGGTTCTAGGTCGAGTCGAGATAGAACTCATCTTCCTTTTACTGTGATTTTGATTGAATCCTCCAAGGGACATGCCAATTCCTTAGCGAGTTTTGTTAGAGTGTCGACATGGGCCTTATCTCCCCGAGGAATCCGATAGAAAGTCACGTAGGAGATCTGCTCCAGTAGCTTCATTGTGTACTGGAGGAATTCTGCTAGCCGTAGTTTTAGAATTTTGTGTTGTCCGGTGACTTGTTGGATGATGATTTGTGAGTCACCATAGATTGCAATATATGTTATATCTAAGGAGATTGCCCAACTCTAATCTGGTGATTAAGGCTTCATATTTTGCTTCGTTGTTGGTGCATGGCTCTGTCAGGTGGTATAAGAAACTCAACATACCCTTATCTGGTGTGATAAAGATCAGACCTATTTTTGCTTTGCCTAGTATGACTGTGCCTGATTCTTTATCCTTTTTGGCTGATGAAGCACTGTCAAAGTACATTTCTCAGCATTGCGCACTCGAGAATTCCATTTGTAATACTTGTTCATCTGGTAGTTCGTCATCGAGAGGGGACCCAGCTGCTAGTGGGTATGTAGTGAGAAATTCTGCTAGAATCTGTCCCTTGATAGCATGGAGGGAAACAAAAGTTATCTCAAATTGCAATAAGATCATCAACCATCTTACTGGACTTCTAGAGAGTGTTGGTCGAGTCATCGAGTATTACAACGGATTAACTTCCAAGATTAGGGTAATCTTTTGAGAAAGCATGTAAAGTCTAAGCTTTTGGGCGGCAAAAATTAACGCTAGACAATGCTTCTCAATAGGTGGATACCTCACTTCCGTTGATATTAGACGAAGACTCAAGTAGTAGAGTGTGCTTTCTTTACCCACGTCATTGACTTAGGCTAAGAGGGCTCCAAGAGAGTCTTTCTAGGGCCGCGGTATAAAGTGTCAAAGGTTTCCCTAGGATAGGGGCTACCAAAATAGGAGGTGTCATTAAGTATTATTTAACGTCCTCAAAGGCACACTGGCATTTCTCTTCTCAAAGCGTCCTTTTTAATTAATGTCGGGAAAGGCTGACACCTACTTGAGAGATTAGAAATAAAGAATTGAATATTTAACGTCTCATATATGTCAACTTTCCTTTGAAGGAACGTAGTTGTTTTAAGGTTTTAGTAGGAGGCAATTCCAAGATAGCTTTAATCTTATTTGGGTTGATCTCGATTCCTCGATGACGAACAATGAATCCTAGTTCCTGGAGGTAACACCAAAGATGCACTTTAAGGGATTCATTTTAAGGTCATATTATTGTAATTGTTCAAACACGATCCTCAAATCACATAAATGATCCATTTTTTGTTTGCTCTTGATGACCAAATCATCCACGTAGCATTCCACTTGATTGTGAATGAGGTCATCAAAAATCTTCGCAATTGCACATTGATATGTTGCTCCGAAATTCTTTAACCCAAACGACATCACTATGTAGCATAAAATTCTTATTAGTGTACTGAAGGCTGTAAGTACTGCATCCTCTGGAGCCATCTTGATTTGGTTGTATCCCTACAATCCGTCCATGAAAGAGAAGATTTCATGTGTAGAAGCNTGAATTAGATAGAAACTCATATTTTCATCTTTCTTAACTTTAAGAATTTCTAAACTTTAAGTTAGTCTCATTCACTGAATATTTTTTCTAAATTAGACTGCTATATTTCTAAATCAAAATTTTAGTAACTCTTAAAGAAACTCATATACATATCATACATATTTAGTTTTTAAAGATTGAAGTGTCACTTGAGGACAAGTAACATTTTAAGTTTGGGGGATTTTAATACACCTAAAATATATAGTATTTTTAGACATATTTTTATACCTATTTTTGAGATTTTGCGCTTTAATGGAAGATATTTTTGTGTTTTTCTTGTAGATACAGGTAAAAAGAGTGAAAAATGCTTAAAAGAGTGAAAAATGATCAAATTTGGAGCAAAAATATGAAAAATGTGCAAAAGAGTTTTGGCGCCTAAGTACTGGTTAAACAGAGAAGGCCGCGCTTAAGTGTCAGAGACCCCGCAATTAAGCGCTAGTGGCAGTTATTAGGTGAGTAAAGTCAGTTTTTGCCAATTTTGAAGAGGTTTTTGAGGCACTCATTGACTTAATAGGTGGTTATGACCACCATGAACAAAAAATTATCACGAAAGGATGCATCTTTTGGGGAAATACATCGAATATAAACATATTTTGAAGAGAAAGCAAGACACCTTTTGAAAAATTATAAAAGAAAGAAGATTGGGACTTTGAAAGTGGTCCTGAAAGTATTGGAAAGTTTTGAAAGTTCTTATTTGGGGAGTTAGTTCGGAGAGATTTTCAAGCATAACTTTTACTTTTATTTTATCCTTTTTGTTATTTTATTTTGAGTGATTGTAAAGAGAAGAGAATCAAATGAAATTCAAGAGTTTGGTGGGGTACTTGAGATAAGTTTTTATCTTTCTGTTTTGAGGTTACTTTTAGTTTTAATTGAGACTTGTTGTTAGTTTGACAATGATTTTTTATTTTAAACTAAAGTGTGGATTTTTTTTCTCCATGGATTCTGAGTCGTTTTCTTTATCTTTCTTCTTAAAATGATAAGTAATTAAGTTTTGGATGAAAGGTGTGTAAAGTATTAATCTTCAATGATGGAAGAAGTGGTGATGATTTAAATCCATACACTTCATTTACTTCTTGATTTGGACAATCCAGATGTTAAAATTTATTGTGAGAACATGTAAGAATCGGGCTGGTATTGTCTCAGTCAGCATTTGGAAAGAATCACATGAGGTTGTTTGAATTGCGTATTGTCTCAGTCAATAATTGGAAAGAATCACATGAGGTTGTATGAATGAAAATGTAATTCTTATGTGAGTGCAAATAAATAGGGAAATATTCATTGAAGGGTGTAGAGTTAGAGGACTTTAAAGTGAGAGGTTAAAGCCCCCAACTTGATTTGTTATTTGAGGTTCTGATACGAGAATGTTAGCCTCCAGGTGAAGGGAATCGAGGGAACTTTAGAGTAAAAGCTAGTATCTTCCTTGCCTAGCCGGTCTTCAGAACTATTCAAACTTTAAATTAGCCAATGTTATTTATAGCATCTCTAGTAAGGATAAAGAATATTATTGCTCCTATTTGGAATAACACAATTTGCATACTTCCACAAAAGAATTCCTATACTTATTACTGATTCATAATAAGAAGAAATATATTTTCATATTTAGTGTTTTTCTTCTACAAAAACTTTAGTTATCATTTAAAATTTTTATTGTTCTATCAAAATATTGAAAATACAAAAAATATTTAAATTTTCATTGCTGCAAAAATCATCTTTAGTTTAGATTATTTTCTTTTTATTAAAAAAAGAAAGTTTGCAGTTCAATAGTGCATATTGTGTATTCTCCATGTGGGTTCGATATTCAGGTCTTAATAAAAAAAGTTTTATATTACTTGATAACGATACATATACTTGCGTAGTATCCCAATATATATAAATTAAAAGTTAAATTCTTATTTTTATTCCAGATCAAGTTTTTGGTTTTGTTTCAAAGTAAGGAAATATAAGTGAAATATAATTTGTATTATTGTTGTATTGTGCATATTAGCAGTATTCAGGGATCAACTCTTAATCACTACATCGTCGATGTAACACTCACCATGATGATGTAGCAAGTCAGCAAAAATGTGTGTCATAGCGCACTGATTGGTCGCCCCGAAGTTCTTTAATCCAAAGGACATGACCTTATAGCAAAATATGTCGATTGGAGTATGAAATGTCGTATGTTGCTCCTCATTTGGGGCCATCCGAATTTGATTATAACCGGACAAACCATCCATGAAAGAAAATATCGTATGAGAGAAGACGACATCTATCATGAGCTCTAGAATTGACAAGGGAAAATCATCTTTCGGGCAAGCCTTATTCAGGTCTCAAAAGTCGATGAAACTCGTATATGTCCGTTCTTCTTTTGAACGGGTATGATGTTTGCAAGCCATGTAGGGTAAAGAACCTCCCTAATAAAGCTAGCATCGATGAGATTTTTGGTTTCTTCAAAGACCTTTTGCTCTATCTTGAGCTGCATCCTCCTGGGTGTTTGTTTCATAAAACAACACTCGGGTCGACAACCAAATGATGTATGGCCACATCTGGGGCTCGTCCGGGCATCTCATCATAGCTCCAGGCAAGACAATTGCAAAACTCTTTTAGTATTTATATAATCTTAATAGTCATAGAATCTGATAGGAGTTTGCTAATATAAGTCGGACGGGGTTTGTCAGCCGTACCAAGGTTAACCTCATCCAACACATTGACTGTCAAAGAGGCGCCATCCTTGAGCTAAGGAGGGGCATCTTTAACTTCAATCTCCTCACTAGCAGAGGTGAGGGTCTCAATGCTTTCATGCATAAAAATCATTCTTCATGGGCTCTATGGAGTCCAATCTTATTATGTTTCTTAACATACCCTAATCCAGACCTTTCCCCTAGGGGTTTATATTGCCACATGGCTTTACATAATTTGGCTTGGCGAATAAACTACCTCTCGGGCAACAAACCAACATCAAGCATTTTATAAATGAGAGGAGAGCAGTAATAAGAAAGAGGAATATCCTCTACTTCTTCATTCTCATCGCTTAAAAGCATTACATCCGTGTTCAGTACATGAGGAACAACTTTATAAAATAGAATGCCTTTCTTTTAAGACTCAAGCTTAGGAGGTACATAAAAGGTCTTCAACTCTTCAACAGTAGAGGCATGTGTAATCATTAGCTCTTTGTGATGACCTTGTGGCATGGGGTCGATGGTTAACACTACATCCACAAAGAGAGTCTAGTCAAATGAGGTACCATGCCCTTTGAGGGTATCAGAAGTATCTCCTCTCTAGTGTCATCTTAGCTCAAAATGCTCACCAGTAGCGCCTCATCTTTCTCGAACTCAGAATCTGATGCAGCTTTGATCTTCATCTTACCTGTAGGTAAGATGGGGAGCTCAAGCTCACGCTTCAAAGTCACTGGGGCATGATACCTTTGCTCTTTCTCTTTTGCCTCTTTACCTTTAACAAGGAGAGAACTAGGAAGGAGAGGGGCTTGTGGACGTCCCGACAAAATCAAGATTGGGATAGATGCTTTAGGTGGTACATAATACTCAGCATCATCATAGACTCTCACCTTATTAATGGAGAATGGGTGAACATCTCCAGGGATGGAAAACTCTTCCCCTCCATGCATGCTCTTGATGCATTGGTGGAGGGTGGACGGTAACATCCCATACTCATGGATCCATGGGCATCCGAACAGGGCTCTGTAAGATGTGTTCCCATCAATCACGTGGAACTTGACTTCGCTCTTGAATTCTACAAATTGAAGAGGTGGAGTGATGGAGCCAAGAGTTTTCTAACCCTTTCATTGAAGCCATTAAGCATAATCTTGTCAGAGCATAATCTCCTTGTGCTCAAGGACAAAAAATCAAGGGTCTGGACGCTAATAATATTCTTCGACACATTAGGATCTATTAGGATATGGTTTAACGGAGTTCCATAGATTCCAACCGTCACATACAGAGGACGGTTAGGGTCCATGGTGCCTAAAAGAAAGTCCTCCTTAGTGAGGTAACAACAACCACTTATGGCGGCATAGCTGCCTCCTTCATCTTCTCCTCCACATAATGTGCGTAAAAGACCTCAGGCTCACGTAGAGCTGTAATCAAAGTCTCTCTCAGCTCGGGAGAAAGAAGAAGTGCATCATAGATGCTCAAAGCGTCTGACAACCTCTTGAGGTGTGCTAACATATTATAGTCCACAATTTTAGGAGGATCTTTAAAGCCTTCATTTGGGACTTCAGGATGGTCATCTACCTCTTGGGTGATGATACTCTTCCCCTTATCCTTAGAATTGGGTAAGGGGACTCTAAGAGGGAGAATTTTACCACTTCTGAGGTGGATTTACTGACCTTCTCACTAAAAAACCCAATTGGTTTGATTTCAGTGGCAAATTCAGTAGGAGACTCGTCAAAGAAGCCTTCATGAACCAAGGCCTCACCTGCATCGATAGATGTATTGCTCAAATCATCATAAATGTGATATCTACCACTCAAGGAGGGCAATAATGGATACTGCTCACCTCCCTCATCATCATGATCAGAGTTACTAATGTTATTATCATCAAGTATGAAAACATGAGATACAGAGACAATCAAAACATTCTTCTTTTATAGCTTTGTCTTCATAAAATGTGCTAAGAGGAGCATTACAATCCACTTCTGCATTACAAACAAGAAGAGAAATACCAGAAAGAAAGCTTGGAGTTGGAACAGCTGTCACCATTTTCACAGAACCCTTCCCCTGGGGATTCTCCAAGTACTGATCTAGTATCTCAATCTCTCTAGCCTTATATTAAGCCTCAAGCCAATCCTTAAAAGGACAACAGTCTTCTAGGACATGCCCTAGATGCCTATGCTATGGGAAATAGTCAGGCACCTTCGTCCTCTCCACTTCATGAGGTTTCTTTGGTGGTGGGAGTTGCATTCCCTGCTTAAGTAGGTTCTTGAGCATCTTCTTGAGACAATCATTCCTAAAAGGATAGATTTTAGACTTTATGTATTCAAGAGACTGGGGTCTCCCTTTATAAGGAGGTGGGCGAGTTTCTCGGCAGATATGATGGGCTTTTTCATCTTCCCATCGAATGTCATAAGAGCGATGCTCTCTTCTATTCTCCTTGGAAGACCCCACAAAAGACTTTTAGCCCCTAGCCTTTTTAGTATCTTCGAAGGTCAAGGCATCTGTGGTGTCCTGCAAATTAGCCACTTTTTCGATCAAATTCTCAAATGTTTTGATTATACTCATCTTTAGCAAGACAGAAATAGGGCCTATTATTTTGCCCATGAGGAATGCAACCACATGTTATTCTTGCAATTGGGGTTCGCACTGGAACTCAAGTTGTGCCAACGAATGCTGAACTCCAATAATGACTCAGCAGGACCTTGTCGGGCTAACAAAAAATCACTCAAAGTGACTCGGTGGTGCGCTCATGCAAAGCATTTGATAAATGCATCTTCCAGTTTGGTGAAGGTCTTGAATGAGCCATTAGGTAAATTGACATACCATTCAAAAGCAAACTTTGCCAAAAATGGTGATGAAAAGTCGAAGTAAGAGGGTGTCGTTGTTGCCAATGTTGCAACAAAGTGCTCTAATCTAGGCTATATGTTGGTGAGGATTGATAAAGCCCTCAAACTTTTTGAAACAAGAAGGTACAAACCTTGGAGGGTACAAAATATATTCATATTCCTCGAGATAAGGTCTTCCCCTTCGCACAACAGTCTCACCTTGGTGAGCTGCCAATCCAGCCTTGACCTTAGCATCAACCAAGGACTATAAGTGTGAATCAGAGGAGATATGTTTGTGTTGGGCAACGTCAGAAGAAGTGACATGACCATGACGAGAGGCCCCAGAGGCATCGAAGGAACAACGGGGTGTGCCTCACCCAGAGTGGGGAGGGAAACACCGTCAGATCCCACTCTTTCGCTCTATAATGCCACTATTTGGGCAACAAGAAGGGAGAGCTTGACTTGCAAGTGAGCGATCAACTCATCTTTGCTTTGAACTTATCGATCAACCTAGGGCCGCCATGAGCTTCAATAGCCCATGTTGGTCATCCTCGACGGGATCAGGGGTACAACCCTCAATATTTGAGCTCTGGGCCCGAGTGGTGGCTTTCATGACCTGGCCAGTGGCCATCTCAAAGTCATGGAGTTTCTTACTAAGGAGGTCATCCTCATCGAGGAAACCTTATAACATATCCAAATTATTCCCAGACGGGTCACTCGGGGCAAGAAGGCAATACCCAGATAAATCACCTTTAAGATTGTTATCAAGCACCATTTTGGGATCAACTGGTAATGGCTCTAGGGTACGATCGACTAGAGGAATGATTCCCTAGGGGATTGACTCAATAGTCTCTAAAATTAGAGCTGAAACCTTGACAGGAAAGGAGGTAGGTGGCTTTCAGACTCAATGCCTCCTAGGTCGGTCGGGACGATATCCCTACCCAAGATACTTGTTTTGATACAAGTAGTGAGAATGACATTGAGGACGTGCCCAAAAACTTTTACCGTCCATAACAAAGGTGCTTAAATTATTTCTAATCAAATAAGAAGAAGAAGGCACATAAGCAGCAATATTTTTCTCTTTATTGATTTCCACTGATACATCAAGTGCAGACTGTGCAGCTACAATAGTAGACCTGACAGCAGGTACAAACTCTGGTGCATTGGGATTGAGTGCCACACTGGGAGTTCCTAACAGCCCGGTGGGCCTAACACCATGTGAAACGGAAGGAGACCCGCCCTCAACAAGTTGTAGATTGGATAACAGGTAAAACTTTGGTGCATCGGGATTAAGTGACACGCTGGGGGTTCCTAACAACACCCCGGTGGGCCTAACCCCATGTGCAATGAAAGGAGACCCCCCTCGATGAGTAGTAGAGCAATAGGCTAAAGCCCACTTCCTACTAGGATGACCTCGAGGGTGAGGGAAGCGAACGAGTTCTCTCATGACCCACTCAGAAGTCTGAGAAATTTGGATGGGAGCTCCCTCTCAGAAATGGGCCCTTTTCTCCTCAAAGAGGAAACGACCCCGACAATTTTCTTGGACAACAAGCTTGTGGTAGCCTTATCAATATGGATAACACGTCTGAGATGACCTGCACCACCATGAGGAGGATGAGCTTTCCTGGCTATCCTAGCAGGGACATAGTCTTGACAACCAGAAAGAACATAAAAGGGGTTCTGATCCATGGGAGTCGGAGACTCTTCGTGAATTGGAACTGAAACAATAGGAGAAATAACCTACTGTTGTGCCCTAAGCAACCTGTTCAAGTTTCTCCAAACCTTCTTACCCAACTTGGGAGCAGGATCAACCTCAGAGGGAACCGGGACGACAAGGTATGAGACTGCGACATGGGAATCTTCATGGATTGTAACAAAAATAGTAGAAGTAACAGCCTGCTGCTGAGCCCTAAGCAACCTATTATGGTTTCTCTGAGCCTTCCTTCCCAACTTGGGAGTAGGATCAACCTCAGAGGGAACCGGGACCACAGGGTCCGAGACCACATCAGAGGAGACAACAGCAACAACAGTGCTACCAGAAGACTGACCTGTCGAAGGAAGGGAAATCCTTGAAAACATGGAGAGATGAACCAACAGTCTGGATAAGACTTAAGGGCACTGTAATACATCACCATCAGGTGCAGGTCTCTTCTTTGAGGAAAGGGCAGGCTCGACGTGAGCTACCTCAGCCAGAGCAATTCTATGTGCTTGACCCCCCTTCTTAGGGGGAAGGAACAGAGCAACATACTCAGAAGACATAGGATTACCCAAGGTAATCTGGATAGGGTTCTCAAACAAATCGAAGGTTATATTACCCTTGGTAGAATAGAAAATACTAGGGAAAAAGGAGACAGAGTTCCCCCAGTAGTAACGATCGTCACAACTCTCTTGCTCGCCATGTCTGCCAAGTAAAAAAAGACACGATCAACAAAAAAGAAAGGTTGAGAAAAATTAATAAATATTAAAAAAACAATACAACAACACAAACACATGTAGATATGCAGTGACTCAATGTGCTCAGGGAGGGAAGGCGAGACAGAATACGTCAAGTTGTTACCCCTAGCAACTGACTTATAGACTGAAACCAAGGTCTGATTACAAGCTCAACTAATGACTTGAGGAAAGAATCTAGGTCATAATAATATGAGTGAAACTCCCACACATGGAGAGAGAGACTACAACCTCAGAACAAAATCAAAACTCCTAGCATGGAGAGAGAGACTAATCACCAGCAGATTCGCGAGATTATTTTTCTCGATTCTTTTTAGATCTCAGAGTAGTCAGCTTGCCTTTTTGTATGTCATCACATAATTTTCCTATTCAAGTAGGTCTCCCTCTGGAACTAAATGAATGACTCAAAGAGGAGAGGAATCGAATAATGTACTAACGTACGACAATAAATAGGCAAAAAAATCAAAAAAAGAAAAGAGATGGAAGGCTTATATAACGATAATACTCATGTGAAGGGTTGAGAGTATACGTCCAAACATTATCAGATTGAAGTACCTCAAAAAAATAAAATCAATGAGCAGAATCTCTATATAAGCTATCCATAACCTGAGAACAAAAAAAATATTTTTTGTTCTAGGATCAAAAGTCTCCCAGAGGAACATATTCCTACTGGTTAATTACATCTCGGGGGATACCCAAGAAGACTCTCGATAGAAGGAGTTTCACTTTATCATTTTGAACTTGAGGTATAGGTTATCAAAAGGTGATTATTTCATATGGAACGGTCTCGATGCTTTGAAGCTCACACTGCACCATTGGGCGGAGAGTGAATCTCCCACTTCCAAATGGGTAGCGAGTTCTCAACTCACAAAACCTATGAAATAACCATAAATCACTTCAACGGGGGTATCCCAATACATCATAGCACATCCAGACCACAAGGGCAGAGGAAAAATCATCATATCCCAAACAAGCGGCAAATTATCGGCATCGGACCAAAAAGGTGACACCAACAAAGTTAAAGGAGCAAAAGTGGCTCAACAAGGGTAGTCAAAAGGTAGAGAAGAGTAATCTTAAGAGGTAGAGGTAGCCAGGTCGGGGTACTACGGACTCGTCATCCCAAGCCACTAGGACCCTAAGCCTACTTGGTTGTAAGGTATTCGACTCAACACAACTTGAGATCCTTGATCAACAATCCATGAATTGCATCATTCACGGGAACCTCGGTAGCCCTAAGGTCAAAGGAAAGAAACTCTATCCTATGACTATAAACTGGAGCTCCAAGGGGTGAGACTTATACTTGCCAAAGTGGCAAGGATACCTCAGGAAAGAAGAGAAAGTGGAGGTTCAACTACAAAGCTGGAAACGTTTCAAACAAAAGGACTTACACCCCATCTGGGTTGGGGAGCCTTCTAACACCCTAGGCGAACTAAACACCACCTATATGAAGACATGCTGGGCGAATCAGGTTGGAAAAGTACGGGGACTCCTCCTTGGGACATGCAAATATGAATGCAGTTATCTAGAGCGGTCCTAAGTATTGTGGAGGCTATATTAATATATGCAAGAATGTAAATGTTACAATTTTTAAATCCTAAATATTTTAATCCTAAATTTTAATTATCTTAAATATTTTATTTAGGATTTTTCAGAAAATTGGGTATTTAAGTCCTTAAGAGTCTATGTTGTACCGTGAAATCCCAAATAAAATACAGAAAGAAAACAAGAAAAACACATGCAAGTGCAGACATGTAACATGATGCAAAAAATAAAAAAAAAGTCAAATCAAAATAATAAACAGACTGGTGTCGTTGAGTCAGCAACATATCCCAGAAAAAAAAAAAACGGTCGGACTCTGCATATACATGTCCGGTCCTAATTCTATACATCAATATAAAATGCACAATTAAGATACAGGGCACGAGAATCTACTTCTGGTCCCCTCCACGTGGTTTCTGCGCTAACATCTCGGATACCATGCACGTATCTTATTTCTGCTACAAGACTCTCCTAGACTCTAAAAGTACATAGAGAAAAGAAAAAGACTCAATTCTTCATGAAAATAAGTGTCAGCAGAAAAACTCACATGCACATAACGTATCACGAGCCATGCCTTAAAAGTGGAGGAGCTAATAACACCTGTTAGCAAAAGCGTTAGAAATCATTATTTGCTCCCTATAGAGCAATACCTTTGTATGTGCATATAAATAGGCATGACTCCCTGCAGAAGAACGCCCCAACACATTATCATACATATGCAGCATGCAGTCACACTAGAAGCACATTGCAAAAGAAAGATGTCTGGATAGGGTAACAAATCCAGCAGCGAACAATAGCCAAACATAAAAAAGACTACCTAGCACTCCAAATCCTATCCTAGCACACCATCTAATAAAAAGTGCATCAATCTAGTATCTAAGTGAGGGGTAAGTCTGAGTATGGTATGACTTTAATGAGGTCACTTTTTTGGCCCCATCCTAAGAATCCAAAGAATCTAAAGATTATCACGAAATGGGATGACACCAATTAGATTCATTGGATTCTTAGCACAGTCATACTCATGTCAGTCCCGATGACTTAACTCGTATTGCTCATTGGGATTGACGCAGCAAGCAATGCTCTTTAAGTCATCATAATTAACACGGGAGTCACTCTCCTAATGAGTCTGTCTTGCTATCCATGCAAACATGCAAATGCAGATGATTAATCAAAACACAAGTGATGATTATATCATGGAGCAGGGATTCAAAAAAAGGTGGGCATACCGTAGTGGCAGTTGCCCTAAGAACATGGGCATGTCGTTGTGGCNGGCCTAGTCCGTTCAACGATTAAGTTGGTTCTTACTTGTCCACGTCCCTGGCCTCAACCTCGGATCCGCAAATTAAAAGAACCTGCACCAACTTATTGTAAGAGAGTGGTGGAAGATCGTTGAAGCAGAGTTGAATAGCCCTACCATTGTACTTCTTCTGAATCTTTACTTTTATTTGTTGCAATTTCGCGAGAGAAGACTGTTTTCCTTGGTGGCGCATAGCAGGCATCATCTTAATGAATACCAACTTCATAAATTGAAAATGGTTGTAGATCTCCTTTGATGCAGTGTTCTTATCCTTCTTTGTAGCACTTGATGCACTGGTGTCGAGATGATGGAACCATGTAGTTTTCATGAATCCATGGTCGACCCAGTAGAGTATTAAAAGAGGTCTCATCATCAATGATATGAGATTTAGCGATTGTTGCTAGTTCTCCAACCTTCACAAGCAATGTAATCGATCCAAGGACTCTCATTTCCTTTTGGTTGAATCCTTGTAGCATCATTTTATCAATCTTAATCTCTTGAGCTTTGATTTCCAAATAGGCAAATGTTCATAGACTAATCAAGTTGAGTGATGCTCCAGGATCTACTAAAACTCTGGACAACACAAACTTGCTGATGTTAACGGAGATGTAGAGTGGTCGGTTGTGGTCGGCGGTACCAAACAACAAATCTTCATCTGTGAAGGTCACCCCAAAATGTTCTTTCAACGAGAAAACTTCATCTGAGGATGTGCTGGCCAACTGAGCCAAGCAAATCTCTGGGTCCAGCAACGCTATAACTAGAGGCTCTCTCATCTCCTTTGATAGGGTTAGAGTGTCATAGATGCTTAATCGGACCGACAACTTCCTAAGATGTGCTAGCATGTTGTAATCTACTTTGTATGGTTCTTTAATTTTCTCTTAGTTATGTGTTTCTTCCATCGATGGAGGTGGAGGTTGTTCTTCTCGAGTTAGTATTTTTTTTCCTTTATCCACTGGAGTTGTTCTCGGGAGTAACACTTTCCCGCTCATTAAGTTTATTTCTGTAGTTTCTTCTTTTTAAGGTACCTTTGTTGAATTTTTTTGTGTTTTTTTCTTTATCAGAAAGATCTAAGTTGATGACAAGCGATGTGCTCTGACGCTTGAGGATTATTTCCTCACTCCCAGTGCTACCGTAGCTGGTATCGTTGATGTCTTGTTTGGTTTTGTTATTGAGTTCATCAGACTCAAGTGTGATTTGAGGATCATTTCAGGAATCGAGATCGAAGTTAGATTGGTCATAATTGATTACGTCATCACTAGAAACCGTTAAAACGTTGCCAAAATCATGATCATTATATTCATAAGACCCCAAAGGGGCAAAAAGATAATCGTACAAAGTTCGAGGAATTTCTTCCCCGAATTTGAGACAACCAATCTAGCAGAGGCATCCCCTATCCTACCCTCCGTTCTATCAATCTTCGTGATGGCATTCTTCTTTCTCTTTTTCTTTGATAATGACGGCTCTTGTGGTGAAATCTTCATCTCGGGCTTGACAGGTTGAAGACTCTGAGTGGAAGTTTGTTTTGATGCGTTCTGAATTTGGTTCAATATTTTCTTGGATGATTTGCTCCAGATCGCACTCCATCCATCTTTTCTAGTGTATGTGGAAGATTTTTTTGATGAATTCTAGATTTGATTTAGGACCCTCTTGAGCTCGTCCCAAGTCGTACTCCACCCCTCTTCTCGAGTATATGGATCAATCAGAGAAACCAGCTTGGCCGAAATCATATTTATGGAACCCTTTTCAGGTTCCCTTAAATAATCTTTCGGGATCATTATATTTCCTTCTTTGAGGCTTTTCTCGAACCAATCCTTAAAGATGAAACATTCTTCTATCGTGTGTCCGAACAATCGGTGATACGGGCAATAATTTGGTTCATCTTTTTTATCGACCTCTTCTGGTTTCTTTTGCTCTGGTAATCTGAACTCAGGCTTATCATCAATCTTCAGAACATCTTGAATATGGCTTCATATTTAAAATAATACACCATTTTCTATCGTTTTGTCAGAGATATTCTCTTATTCTGAGATGACCCTCCTTGAGGCAGTCGCTGGTTGGACTAGCTATTCTGTTTTTGAGTATGCTGTGATGAAGACTGACAAGAATTTTTTGCATATTTGTTCATTGGCTATTTTGCCTTGTCTACAGTCACTACTATTCCTGACCTCTTTTTAAATACTCTGGTTGCCTTAGTCTTCTCATGAGAATCCATATGTTTGATTTCCTCTTGAGGACTGCTGGCTTTACTGAGTAGCTTCTGAAAGGATTTGATGGTGAGTCCCTTGAGCATGAAAGCTATTGGCCCATGAATACTTTTCAGTAAGATCTCAATCGCATGATGTTCCTATAGCTGAGGTTCACACTTCAAGCTAAGGTTTCTCCACCTCAAAATGTACTCCACCAAAGTCTCATTGGGCTTTTGCTTTTCCATCATGAGCTCTCCTATAGACACATGATGTTGCGCTCCGGCGAATCTCTTCACAAATAATTGTTCCGGCTCAACAAATTTCTTTACTGATCCATTTGACAAATTGATATACCAATTGAAGGCGATCCCTGACAAGCTGATGACGAACTATTGGAAGAGTAAAGCTTCACTATTTCTTGTGTTACCATAACTGGCTCAAAAATGTGCTATATGTTGTCTGGGATTTTTAGTCCCATCAAATATTTTAAAGTTTGGTGCCGTGAAACCCTTGGGGAAGGTTATGACATCAAATTCTGTCAGGTAAGATCTACCCTTTAGAATCAATGTACCACCCTTGAATTGGGTTAAGGCCTCTTGAACTTGCTCGACCATTTGCTTGAATTCTTTCTCTGGTATGGCGCTCAATGGAGAATCCTTATTTGGTTGTTCATCCTTGTTTGTTGAGGCAACTTCTCTTCTTTCATCTGTAATATGTATGATTTTTGGTTGGTTGATTTCCAAAGAGGCTAGTTGCAGTGCTTGTGATTGCCCTTGAATGGTGGCCATGGCGGTCATGGCTATGAAAAATCTCTTCTATCGTTTTCTCCAGTTGACTGACTTGTTCATCCCTTAGAAGGATAGCCCCGTGCAACTCCTTTACGGCATTCTCTTCATTGAGAGGTTGAGCCTCGCATGCATATGTAGCGGCTCTGGTTTCAATGACATGGACATCCATGAAATCCTCTTCGAGGTAATCATTATAGCCAAATCAAAAATCTCAGCCCTGAGCTTTTCTACTTTTTCTTTGATTATTGATACTTTGATTGTTTTAAAGTCTAGAGGACCGTGCTTGACCTCCTGTTGTTCTTCCATTTCACTGGCAATCACTGCGACGATGTAATATACTTCGGACCTTGGCTTCATTCCATGATCTTGCTCTGTCGGCTTATTGGAATGTATTGGTATAGCAAACTTGGGTATCCATACCTTATTCTTTGACGATGATGTCTCAGAATGGAGTGTCCTAGCAGAACATTGGTATGTCAAGAAAGGGTATGCTCCCCATGGTGCATACCGGCTACAGTATCAAGAAATCTCTTTGTATTTTCCTTCAAAATTTTAAGGATGTCTTTATAGTGGGTGATTGGTAGGATTCTTGGACTCAGTCTTGACTTAATCGGTTGACGATCTGTGGTCCTGGCGACGACAGACTCAATGGTGACAATGGTGGTATCAACTCTGCTCCCCAAGCAAAACCAGACATAAATACAAGTAGGCAAAGCCTCAGTTAACTTTTGAGATTATTTGTTGGATCTGACGTCCTTTAAAATTTCTTTCTTCATGGGAGGGGATATTTGCATGTCCCACTCGTTTAAGTAGTTCACTGACTGAACAACCTTCTTTGGCGGCTAGCCTCTAAAAAATTGAATTGACTCGGGTGATAGGAGCAGGTTTCTTTCTCTCTACACCTTGTCCATGAAGTGATGGTAATGGAGTGGCAATTTTCTAGATACCCTCATACCCGTTAGTATCCATCAAAGGATGGAATCTACTTCCTCGCAAGAGTGGGTATGTTCCCGGTAATCCTGACTCGCCCTGGTGAGGATCTTCATTAGTAGGTACTTCCTTAACAGCTTGAGCTTTAGTAGCCCTACATACTCTCCTGCTACGGTTTCTCTTTTGGGTTCAAGTTAGTGGTGTAGTCTTTGAACCCAACCTGATTTTGACCACTGATGGCGGGACAGCTAATCCCTCAGTCAGATCTTCAATGATCATTACTTTGGTACAGAATAGCTGCAGTATCGGGTAATCTCTTTTTCTTCCTTTAGAATTTTAGGGATGTCTTTATAGTGGGTGATTGGTAGTATTCTTGGACTCAGTCTTGACTTAATCGGTCAATGGCCTGCTGTCCTGGCGATGGCAGACTCGTTGCTGACTATGGGGTATCAACTTTGCTCCCCAAGAGAAACCAGACATGAATATGAGTAGGCAAAGCCTTTGTTAACTTTTGAGATTGTTTGGCAGATCTGACGTCCTTTAAAATTTCTTTCTTCATGCCAGGGGATATTGCATGTCTCACTCGTTTAAGTAGTTCACTGACTGAACAACCTTCTTTGGCGGCTAGCCTCTAAAAAATGAACTGACTCGGGTGATAGGACCAGGTTTCTTTCTCTCCACACCTTGTCCATTAAGTGATGGTAATGCAGCGGCGATTTTCTAGATATTCTCGTACCCTTTGGTATCCATCAAAGGATGGAATCTACTTCCTCGCAAGAGTGGGTAAGTTCCAGGTACTCTTGACTCTTCCTAATGAGGATCTTCATCAGTAGGTACTTCCTTAGGAGCCTGAGCTTTAGTAGCCCTCTGAACTCTACTGCTACGATTTCTCGTTTGTGTTTGAGTTAGTGGTGTAGTCTTTGAACCCGACCCGATTTTGAATACTGATGGCGGGACAGCTAATCCCTCGGTCGGATCTTCAATGATCATTACTTCTTTCCGCTTTGCAGCAGTTGGGATAGCAGGCTTGGTAGGTGTCACGGTGGCAGTAGTCTTGGCTTTCTTGTAGGAAGGGAAGTCCTGAAGACAGTTCAGATTGAACTCAGTAGATGGCTTCTAAAATTCCAGAGCGGTGACTTTCATCACGATGAATGGAGCCTTCCCGAGGATAATCTCGAGGTCTTTAAATTCGGCTCCAAACTTGATGGGGGGAGCAACGTTGCAGGCTTCACCTCTTGTCGGTAAGTTGCAGGAAGAATTCAGCATTTTGTAGGCCATTGAAACAGCTTGAAAACGAAAAGTTTTGGGGTTAGTTATTTGGCCAAAACCTCATAATCTTAGTGCAAGCACTAAAAATTAATATAGGTTGATCTTTAGACCAGGTAAGTTTTTTTTATTTAATTTGGTGGGAGTTTTAAAAGTTTTTAATGAAAGTAGTTTTAAAAGAAAAAAACATTTCATTTATATAAGGAAATTTTATAGTGTGCGCAGCACGGCACAAATTTGATTTAGTTTGCAAGCTAGCAAATCAAACTTGAAAGAGAGATGTGAAGTGTTAGGACCAAGTGTGGGACCCATTTAGCAATACACAATGCCTAGGTTGAACTAGTCCACTGACAAACCTATTGGAGTTTCGACCCCACATGAAGATTTAAAGATTTATTAATGGCCTCCTGAACCCCTCTATTCAAAAGTGATTTAACAGACAATCTTGAAGTCTAAAGAGTTGATTGTACTTTCCCAAGACAGAAATGAGTAAAGTAGGTCAACGAAAGAAGGATAATTTGGTCCATGAGGGACATGAACACATTATGAATATATGAAGATAGTATTTTCTTGATTTAAATAGAAAGAGAAGCTCATCCCTAGTGGAGTCGCCAGAAGATGTCGACGTTATTTTAGTTTAAGGAGTTGCCCGTAAGAAGCTGTTGGTCACCTGAATCGAAATTTCGTCGCTCTCTTCTGAAGGAAGTTTATGTTTAGAAAAATATGATATCAAACTGACCTCATATTTTATATAGTTTAAATGAAAGAGCACTATACCTCAAATCAGGTATCTATCCCGAAGGATAAACACAAGGCTTGAGGGTGAGGCTCGATCAAATAAACTAAGAAATATATGGCATCCATTTGGTATGCGAAACAATTTTATTTGCTGATAATTTCCCATATTAAATATGAAGAATTAAACAGTGATTATATTAAGCTGGGTTTGAAAAAATCTTCCTATAAGGGCAAGCCCTTATAGTTAATTACATCCTAAATAACCGAGGTTACCTAAGAAAACTCTTAATAAAAATAAGAAAATATTATCTTCAAGGATTTCAAAAGGAAAGGGCTTTTTAACAAAATCAGACAAAGAGGTGTGAAAAAGGGAATGGTTCAAATTTGAAAAATTTTATCATAGAATCCAAAGGAGGGAGAACTAGGGGATGTCATGAAGTCGAAGGAGAATCTCGGTGACTTCCCGGTTTATCCTATGGGTTGGCTTCAGTTTGGAGGATAAATATTTAAGTGTTTCATCCTGTAAATTTTATTTGTTATGGCTTACATTTATGTGAAACGATCACACAAATAGCCTGGAAGATGTGAGTATTTAGGTCATGACGAACGACAACCTCAAAATAGTAATATGAGTTAGGGCTTATATTGTACAACAGAGCTATACAAAGGACTAAAGGTAGGGTGGGATTTATGTTGCATAAGCAGACTACCTCAAAGTCCTATGGCTTTGGTTGTTTAATTCTAAGGAAGGAATGATTTAGCTCAGGAAGACAGATTTAGTTGTTGAAGATGGATGTGCTGCCCACCATGCTAGCTCCAGGCTCCTTGCCGCGACGAGTTTAAGTTTTCTAGGGTGTCAAGTTATGATGTCAAATCAGATGGCCCTATGGTTGTAGTTCTTTAAGTTTTATGGGAAATGATAAAGTTTATTAGAGCAACACCAGTTAGGATTCTACAGTTCCTTTGATCTGGCACCACTATTTTTTATTGGATTCACTTAATTTAAATGAATTAACTAAACTCAACGTAGTGATTTCCATAATTTCATTTAGACCGTAGGAATCCTCGTTATCAACCGTAGGTTACCTCTTCCGAGGGATTCTTGATCATCCGATAGAGACATCTTAATTTAGTTGTAGTTGTAGTTTTTGATGTGTTTGTGATTAAATTTTGTGTTCTTTTATTTTTTGAATGTTGTGGAGGTGATTTTTATCTTGATTGATTTTATTTTTGGTTTTGGTTTTGTTTATGTGGCTATCCTGATAGTTTTAGTTTTCATGTAGGGTGACATTGTTGTTTAGCATGCAATTTTGTGTTTTGTTCATACATGCAGGTAAGTAAGCACAATGTGGAAAGCTTAAGAAAAGTCAATGTTGTAAACTATAAAAGCGTACCTGGCTAGTCTTCTCGTTCCACCACCTGAAACTCAAAAAATGCATGTTAGAGCATTTTATGTAAAGTGGAAAAAGTAAGGTTTAGTGACCTAAATAAACATAGGTCATATCTTGGTGGGTCCTTATTAATTTAATTAAGGATAATTTTTGTTAAGATAAACATATTTAGTTTAGTAGACCTCCGAGGTATCTAACAGGTCTAGAGGAAGAAGTAGGTTCATGTTGCCCTCTGACCGCCTGGTGAAAAATCTTGAGCTCATTTTAAACTTATTATGTTGCTCAATAACCCATCTTGTAAATACTTCTAATGCTCAGTGAACATTGATGTTTCAATTATCCTTATGAGTAAGATAATTATCACTTGTGATTTAATTTGAGGATTATGTGGGTGAGAACCTTAAAGGGGCAAGTTAATGTTATCAAGGCACTCAGCCAACTTTTTAATTTGGTCTTGTAGTGTTTGAAAGATGTTCAATTTTTGACTATGTTCTCAATTCTAATCCTTATTTAACCAAATTTGATTTAGCCTAGGTCACTACTAAGACCTTAAAATTTTGGTAGATCTTTTAGTTATTATTTTTTTGAAAGATATTGAATTTTAAGTGATGATGATTCATTTTTGAAAGTCATTTGAACATCAAATAGGGATATTAAATTGGTGAGTTATCAACACCCAAAATCATACCCCTAAGTCTAGGATCATTTGGTTGACAAGACTTCCAAATTTCAATAATTTAAGAAAATTACAAATTTATCCCTTGATTATGGAAAGAGTGATGTTGGTTTCTACCAATTAATTCCCTTGTATTTCAATCATCTAAAAAAGTTAGTTAAAATAAGAGTTTACCCTTTTCCCTCCTTGAATTAAGCCTCAATATTAATTAAGGCTAAATTTCCAAAATTACATTATTGCCCCTAAGACTCTAATACTTCATAATTTATCAAATTTAATTCAAATAACTTTAGAATATTTATCCCACCTCACTCATAGGTCAATTAAGACATCACAGGAGAAAATGTGATTTTTCAAAATTTAATTTAATTTAGATATTTATTTTAATGCAAAGATAAGATGTTTCAAAGAAAATTCCATAACTTGACTAAGGTAAAGCCTAATCCTTTGAATTTTTTAGTGGAGGTAGAATTACACCAGAGAATCATTTGGACAAAATCTCTTGATTTATTAAGTTTTATTTCAATTATTAAAATTATCTTAAGTTCTCGAGTGTTTATTAATTATAAAATTTTTTAAAAATTGAAAATTAAGTTTTATATTTTTATTAAATTTCTCTAATGTCAAGGAACACAAAGAAATAAATTTCACAGCTTTCTACTTTTTCTTTGAATTATTGGGTCTATGTTAGTAAAAAATTCATTCTTAACTTCATAATAAAAATTATTTTTAGTTTTAAAATTCAATATCCTTACTTCAAAAATCAGGAAATATATTCCAATTGTTCCTAAGTGCTTAGAAAATAATTTAGAAAGTTTCATGAATTTTATTTTCTTTGTGATTTTTATTATTTTTTAATTATTTAAATATTAAAAATAGGCTTGAAAATGTAATTTTTTTAATTTAATATTTATTTTTAGAAAATTCCTTTAATCACAAAGAACTCCAAAAACTAATTTTTATAATTTTCTTGAATTGTATTTTAATTATTAAAAATCAATTTAGTGTCAAAGATGTCATTTAAATTGAAAAATCAATTTGAGTTATTAAGTGAGCTCCAAATGTTTTGAATTTTTTATGGGGAGTTCTTTGAACTTTGAAACTTAGTGGAGATTAAAAATCAAGTCCTTTAGATGTTTGTGTTACCCAAATTTAATTTTCTTTGTGTTTTAAGGTTGGTGGAAATTAAGTGCATTCCATAAAACATTTTCCAAAGGGTTCTCTGGTCACTTTAAACTTTCCAATTTTTTTTTTGGATTTTTCTAAGTAACAGGCTAATTATTATGATTAATTTATGCAAATAATAGACATAATTTTGAAAAATATGGCTCTCTATCTAGAAATCTCCTCTGACTTTGGAAAAATCAAGGAATATTCCCTAAGACAAAGGCAACAACATGCCAAAACTTCAAGCCACGGTGAAATGTTTATATGCATGGAGAATTAAGGGACTTAAAAAATGTTTAATTAATTAGAAATAAAACATGCATCAAATAGACTTCAAATAATTTCCACATTGTTCTCCTCTGTTCATTGAGCAAGTTGGTATTTTTATTTTATTTTTTTAATTTTTCTACACCAAGATATAGATTTTTGAAGTTAGGGCTATTTAAATCAGTAGGAAAATCCCTATTTTTCTATTTAAACAGCGCGGCGCCACCTCATCCTAGGCCTCTTCAAAGCTCCATGCGACGCACTCCAGTTCAAAACTTCCATCCACGCCAGCAGCGACGTGTCCCGCCTTTTCGAACCATACTCCCATCCGGCACAATCAGCGCCCTCCATTTAATACATGCACGATCCAACGGTGCTCCATCATCATCCCCGATGGTCTAACTTGAGAACCGTCCATTTTCAAAGCTTGATATATCTCTCATTTCTTAAACAAATTGAATGAAATTTTTTTTAAAATGCTCATCTTGATTAATAGAACATATTTGTACGGTTAAGATACCATGAAATCAACTCTAAACAACTGGACAGTGAAAATAGGCTCGAAAATTTAGCTCCCACGGTGGGAATCAGTGTGGNAGTTAGTTAAAATAAGAGTTTACCCTTTTCCCTCCTTGAATTAAGCCTCAATATTAATTAAGGCTAAATTTCAAAAATTACATTTTTGCCCCTAAAACTCTAATACTTCATAATTTATCAAATTTAATTCAAATAACTTTGGAATATTTATCCCACCTCACTCATAGGTCAATTAAAACATCACAGGAGAAAATGTGATTTTTCAANAGTTAGTTAAAATAAGAGTTTACCCTTTTCCCTCCTTGAATTAAGCCTCAATATTAATTAAGGCTAAATTTCCAAAATTACATTATTGCCCCTAAGACTCTAATACTTCATAATTTATCAAATTTAATTCAAATAACTTTAGAATATTTATCCCACCTCACTCATAGGTCAATTAAGACATCACAGGAGAAAATGTGATTTTTCAAAATTTAATTTAATTTAGATATTTATTTTAATGCAAAGATAAGATGTTTCAAAGAAAATTCCATAACTTGACTAAGGTAAAGCCTAATCCTTTGAATTTTTTAGTGGAGGTAGAATTACACCAGAGAATCATTTGGACAAAATCTCTTGATTTATTAAGTTTTATTTCNTTTCAAAATTTAATTTAGATATTTATTTTAATGCAAAGATAAGATGTTTCAAAGAAAATTCCATAACTTGACCAAGGTAAAGCCTAATCCTTTGAATTTTTTTGTGGAGGTAGAATTAGACCAGAGAATCATTTGGACAAAATCTCTTGATTTATTAAGTTTTATTTGAATTATTAAAATTATCTTAAGTTCTCGAGTGTTTATTAATTATAAAATTTTTTAAAAATTGAAAATTAAGTTTTATATTTTTATTAAATTTCTCTAATGTCAAGGAACACAGAGAAATAAATTTGACAGCTTTCTACTTTTTCTTTGAATTATTGGGTCTATGTTAGTAAAAAATTCATTCTTAACTTTATAATAAAAATTATTTTTAGTTTTAAAATTCAATATCCTTACTTCAAAAATCAGGAAATATATTCCAATTGTTCTTATGTGCTTAGAAAATAATTTAGAAAAGTCTCGTGAATTTTATTANAATAAAAATTATTTTTAGTTTTAAAATTCAATATCCTTACTTCAAAAATCAGGAAATATATTCCAATTGTTCCTAAGTGCTTAGAAAATAATTTAGAAAGTTTCATGAATTTTATTTTCTTTGTGATTTTTATTATTTTTTAATTATTTAAATATTAAAAATAGGCTTGAAAATGTAATTTTTTTAATTTAATATTTATTTTTAGAAAATTCCTTTAATCACAAAGAACTCCAAAAACTAATTTTTATAATTTTCTTGAATTGTATTTTAATTATTAAAAATCAATTTAGTGTCAAAGATGTCATTTAAATTGAAAAATCAATTTGAGTTATTAAGTGAGCTCCAAATGTTTTGAATTTTTTATGGGGAGTTCTTTGAACTTTGAAACTTAGTGGAGATTAAAAATCAAGTCCTTTAGATGTTTGTGTTACCCAANATTATCTTTGTGATTTTTATTATTTTTTAATTATTTAAATATTAAAAATAGGCTTGAAAATGTAATTTTTTTTTAATTTAATATTTATTTTTAGAAAATTCCTTTAATCACAGAGAACTCCAAAAACTAATTTTTATAATTTTCTTGAATTGTATTTTAATTATTAAAAATCATTTTAGTGTCAAAGATGTCATTTAAATTGAAAATTCAATTTGAGTTATTAAATGAGCTCCAAATGTTTTGAAATTTTTATGGGGAGTTCTTTGAACTTTGAAACTTAGTTGAGATTAAAAGTCAAGTCCTTTAGATGTTTGTGTTACCCTAAATTATTTAATTTTCTTTGTGTTTTAAGGTTGGTGGAAATTAAGTGCATTCCATAAAACATTTTCCAAAGGGTTCTCTGGTCACTTTAAACTTTCCAATTTTTTTTTTGGATTTTTCTAAGTAACAGGCTAATTATTATGATTAATTTATGCAAATAATAGACATAATTTTGAAAAATATGGCTCTCTATCTAGAAATCTCCTCTGACTTTGGAAAAATCAAGGAATATTCCCTAAGACAAAGGCAACAACATGCCAAAACTTCAAGCCACGGTGAAATGTTTATATGCATGGAGAATTAAGGGACTTAAAAAATGTTTAATTAATTAGAAATAAAACATGCATCAAATAGACTTCAAATAATTTCCACATTGTTCTCCTCTGTTCATTGAGCAAGTTGGTATTTTTATTTTATTTTTTTAATTTTTCTACACCAAGATATAGATTTTTGAAGTTAGGGCTATTTAAATCAGTAGGAAAATCCCTATTTTTCTATTTAAACAGCGCGGCGCCACCTCATCCTAGGCCTCTTCAAAGCTCCATGCGGCGCACTCCAGTTCAAAACCGCCATCCACGCCAGCAGCGACGTGTCCCGCCTTTTCAAACCATGCTCCCATCCGGCACAATCAGTGCCTCCATTTGATACATGCACGATCCAACGGTGCTCCATCATCATCCCCGATGGTCTAACTTGAGAACCGTCCATTTTCAAAGATTGATATCTCTCTCATTTATTAAACAAATTGAATGAATTTTTTTTTAAAATGCTCATCTTGATTAATAGAACATATTTGTATGGTTAAGATACCATGAAATCAACTCTAAACAACTGGACAGTGAAAATAGGCTCAAAAAGAAGAGGAGATCAATACCTTGGCTCTGAAAAGAGAAGCTTCAATCAGAGGTGCTCGACACGTTTGTGGAGGTCCAAGGAGGCCAGGGATTGAGCCTCTTGCTGTGGTGAAAGCTCTAGGTATGAATTCGACTATGATCAATTTCAGGTGTTGGTCTAGAGCTATGCTAGGGTCTCTGTGGAAGGGGGATTTGATGGGGCTTCTTTTTATTTCACTAAGGTGAAAGTGTGGGTGAGTTTAATTTGAGTTTGATGGACTGTGGGGGTGTGATGACTTTTGTCCTAATTTTTTGTGAAAGTTTAAGCTCAAAATTTAGCTCCCACGGTGGGAATCAGTGCGAGAAAGTGGTTGGCTTGAGCTAAGGAGGTCTAAAAGAGTCTCTGGGAGTAATTTGGAAGGGGTCTTTTTGAGAAATTTTTCAGTGCTACCTCCATGGCCATGGAGGTGAGATTTTTATAAAAATGGGCATGGGGTGGCTGTCATGGCCAATTGGGGGGTGAAAATGTTTGCTTAGGTGGAGGGCAGATAAGCCCTAACATTTAAATTTGGTGAACTGGCCTCTGGGTTTGAATTGGNGTGCGAGAAAGTGGTTGGCTTGAGCTAAGGAGGTCTAAAAGAGTCTCTGGGAGTAATTTGGAAGGGGTCTTTCTGAGAAATTTTTCAGTGCTACCTCCATGGCCTCTGGGTTTGAATTGCGTGAACGCCTTCAATTTTGGCTTCTTTGGTGACTAGCCCAGCCGTCCAGGCCAGGGGAGGTGGCCAAAGGGCTTAGAGACCTCAATGGAATATGTCACAGCAATTAAATGGGTTTGGGTTTTATTTTGGCAAAAAAATTTTAAGCTTAAGCTATTTTGGAAACCAAATCCCTTAATTTAGGGGACCTTTGGTCCATGACTTAACTTAGGTAGTTTTATGAAGTTTAGACTGGTCACTTGAGTCCAACTAATGGCTGTGGAGTTATTAATTTGGTGGCTTTGGTGTGGTTAGGCTAACCTTAGTGCATCGGTCCAATGTGGGTTCAAATGACCAAAACATGGGCTTGGGTTAGGCTAGCTNTCCCTTAATTTAGGGGACCTTTGGTCCATGACTTAACTTAGGTAGTTTTATGAAGTTTAGACTGGTCACTTGGGTCCAACTAATGGCTGTGGAGTTATTAATTTGGTGGCTTTGGGGTGGTTAGGCTAACTTTAGTGCATCGGTCCAATGTGAGTTCAAATGACCAAAACATGGGCTTGGGTTAGGCTAGCCATGACCTTGAGCCCAATTAATTGATCAACATTGTGTAATTGATTGTAATAAAGATTTTTGGTGAAGGATTGACATGATTTTGAGTTCAATTGGAGGGTCAATTTGGAGGATTTTTGAAATTTGGTCAATTTGAGCATGTTGGGCTAGACTTGGTTCTAGATTGAGCTAGGCTTGGGCTAAGTCATAATTTATTGTTTAGAATGGTCAATATGAATTCCATGAAGAGTTTTCAAAATAAATTGGGTGCCAATTTTATGGCTAAGGCATTCAATTTGGTGGACCTTGGAGACATAGCGAATTCGAGGAAAAATTGGGGATTTTTGGATTTGGGTTGAAATTAAATGAAACTAAGGCTTCACCAAGGCCAATTGAAGATCAAGTTTTAGGTTATGAATGTTATGAAGATTTTAGGATTCAAATTGAGGCCAATTTAGTAGGTTATAGGTTCAATTTGGTGAGGTTAGGTCTTGTGGCCAAAATTGAGGGTTTGATTTAGATCAAAATTGAGCTCAAATCATGGGCCAATTCGACTTTGATTTGGTTTATATTGGTCATATGAAGGGTTAATTTGAGTTTATAATTAAAATTGGAGGAGATTGGGACCAAACTGATGGACATTTGAGGTAAATTTGGGGAAATTGGGCCTTTAAAGACTATTTTAGGGGTTTTGCTCAAAATGGTCAAATTANCAAAATTTATTGTTTAGAATGGTCAATATGAATTCCATGAAGAGTTTTCAAAATAAATTGGGTGCCAATTTTGGGGCTAAGGCATTCAATTTGGTGGATATTGGAGACATAGCCAATTCAAGGAAAAATTGGGGATTTTTGGATTTGGGTTGAAATTAAATGAAACCAAGGCTTCACCAAGGCCAATTGAAGATCAAGTTTTAGGTTATGAATGTTATGAAGATTTTAGGATTCAAATTGAGGCCAATTTAGTAGGTTATAGGTTCAATTTGGTGAGGTTAGGTCATGTGGCCAAAATTGAGGGTTTGATTTAGATCAAAATTGAGCTCAAATCATGGGCCAATTTGGCTTCAATTTGGTTTATATTGGTCATATGAAGGGTTAATTTGAGTTTAGAATTAAAATTGGAGGAGATTGGGACCAAACTGTTGGACATTTGAGGTAAATTTGGGGAAATTGGGCCTTTAAAGACTATTCTAGGGGTTTTGCTCAAAATGGTCAAATTTGTCAAATTGGGTCATGTACCTTTCAAAAAAATGAAATTGGGAATACTTGGAAGGTTTTGGGAACTTTTGGGATTTTTTTGAACTTTTGGGCTAAGGAGGGGCATTTTGGTAATTTGGCAAATTTTTTTTGATTTTGGGTAATTCAAAAATTTTCAAAAGGTTTGAAAAGATTTTTTGAAAAAATTTGGGCATTTTGGATAAATTTGGGAATTTTTACCAAATTTATGATCCCCAGGGTATCTAGGTAATTTGGGGTAGTTTAGGGGCAAAAGGCTAAGTTGGGTATTTTTGGTAAAATTGGGGGTTGACCACCACAAATAAGCTACAGACCAATGAAAGGCCCATTTGTNATTTTTACCAAATTTATGATCCCCAGGGTATCTAGGTAATTTGGGGTAGTTTAGGGGCAAAAGGCTAAGTTGTGTATTTTTGGTAAAATTGGGGGTTGACCACCACAAATAAGCTACAGACCAATGAAAGCCCCATTTGGGTCCTCTATGTACTAATCTTAACTAAACCCTAGCCTAGGGCTAGTGGGTTTAGGGGACTATGTACATGAGTATCCCCAAAAGTAACAAGAGATTAAAGTCAAGAAATTTTGGTTTGTGCTTGTGAGTGGTTGTGAATGAGGTGAATGCTGGTGAGTGTCTTAGCTCTAGACCAACACCCAGGGCCAACCATAAGGTCCAACAGTTCTATGGGAACTCTTCTTGAGCTTCCTCATAGTGATCCCACCTACTAAGTGCTAGAGGTTAGGATCAATATGCAGAGCTTTAAGTTGAGTAAAGAGGGGTTTAGAATTTCTAATGGTGAGGGTAANGCTGGTGAGTGTCTTAGCTCTAGACCAACACCCAGGGCCAACCATAAGGTCCAACAGTTCTATGGGAACTCTCCTTGAGCTTCCTCATAGTGATCCCACCTACTAAGTGCTAGAGGTTAGGATCAATATGTAGAGCTTTAAGTTAAGTAAAGAGGGGTTTAGAATTTCTAATGATGAGGGTAACTTTTCTAGTTTCCTAAGAATAGTCAGTAGGAAAGTCATATGGCTATACCTTAGGTTACTAAAGAGGAATACTAGAACTCAACCAAAAGTGAGGTCAACAATGTTACTAGGTAACCTCTTTGTCTTTTCCTTCAGATTTTTAAGAACATCCTTATGACCGGTAGCTGGTAGAATTCTTAGACCCAGATGCAACTTAACTGGTTGACAGCCTATGGGTCTAGTCGGTAGAATCNCTAGAACTCAACCAAAAGTGAGGTCAACAATGTTACTAGGTAACCTCTTTGTCTTTTCCTTCAGATTTTTAATAACATCCTTATGACCGGTAGCTGGTAGAATTCTTAGACCCAGATGCGACTTAACTGGTTGACGGCCTATGGGTCTAGTCAGTAGAATTGATAGCAATAATGGTGGTATCAACCTTGCTTCCCAAGCGGAACCATACGAGAATGCGAGCAGGCAAAGCTTCATTTAATTTCTTAGAGCGTCTGACATATCTGATGCCCCTTAAAATTTCTTTCTTCATGCGAGTAGATAATGCACGTCCCAATAATTTGAGTAATTAGCCAACTGAACAACCTTTTTTGGTAGCTAGTCTGNTTAGAGCGTCTGACATATCTGATGCCCCTTAAAATTTCTTTCTTCATGCGAGTAGATAATGCACGTCCCAATCATTTGAGTAACTCGCCAACTGAACAACCTTTTTTGGTAGCTAGTCTCTGGCAAACTGAACTGACTCAGATGACAGGAGTAGGCTTCTTCCTCCCCCCACCATGTTCATGAGGTTATGGTAAAGAAGTGATGATCTTTTGGATACTTTTGTACCTGTTAGTATTCATTAAAGTATGGAACTTACTCCCTTGCAAAAGTGGATAAGTCTCTGGTAATCCTGACTCCTTCTGGTGAGGAACTTCATCAATAGGCACTTCCTTAGAAATCTTGTCTTTAGTAGCCCTCTGAATATTCCTCTTGTGGTTTCTCCTTCGAGGTTTGGGTTAACGGTGCGGTCCTCGAACTCGATCTAATTTCAAACACTGACAACAAAATAACAAATCCTTCAACTGGTTCTTTGACGATGATAACTTCCTTTCCCTTAGCAGAAGCGAGAACAACGGGCTTGGAAGGTGATACACCAAAAATATATGTTTTTTTAGACCCATATTTTATACTTATTTTTGGTTATATTGCACTTTAATGGAAGATATTTTGATGTTTTCTTGCAGATTGATGCTTCTTAGGACTTAAAGCAAAAAGGATGAAATTTGAAGTCAAAATGACATTTTTGAGGAAATACTCAGCACCGGCAGCGCCAAGGTCAGGACTGATGGCGTAGAACACCGAAAGCAGGAGAATTTATACTCAGCATCGACGGCGCCAGACTAGTGTCGAGAGCGCCAAAGGCGGTTCAGACCCCGTTTCTAGAAGGTTCGATGTATTTGGATGATTTTTTTAAAGTTTTTGGAGGCACCTCTTGGAGAGCCAACCTTGGGCTTTATTTGGGGCCAAATTTCATCAGAAAAGGGACACCTCTTTGTTTTTCGATCCTCTACGTTCATTTTTTTTCCACAACGTTCCACCACGCCACATTTTCATAATCCATCTTCATTCCACCACCATATTGGAGTCAATTAGTGATTTTGCTTTTATAGTTTAGAGTTTTTCTGGTGAGATTTAGTGTGAAACTTTCTGTAAGAGTGTTGGAGAAGGAGAAAAGTGAGAGAGTTCTTCTTCCTGCATTTATAAGGAAAGGCTACAATGGATTTGCTTTGAGAAAGAGTTTCAGATAAGTTTGTTTGTATATTTAGTGTTTTATAAAGTTTCTTTTATATATGAAATTTGTGTATTGTCATATCTTTCTCATGAAGTCTGAGTAGTTCCTTCTATCTTCCCCCTACTTTAAGATATGGTAAAATGAAAAGATAAAATGAATTTGTCATAATTAAAATATAAAATAAATTGTGATGATTTTTCAACTCTGAACTTAATTTACTTTTCAATCTGGTCAATTGATTTGTTAAAATATGTTGTGAAACATATGATCCGGGAAATTGAGTATGAGTTCTACAACAGAATGAGGGTCACATTTGATTTCATAAAGGAGAAATTTGTTGAAGAAATTAAGTGCAAATAAATAAGGAAATAANGAGTAGGCTTCTTCCTCCCCCCACCATGTTCATGAGGTTATGGTAAAGAAGTGATGATCTTTTGGATACTTTCGTACCTGTTAGTATTCATTAAAGTATGGAACCTACTCCCTTGCAAAAGTGGATAAGTCTCTGGTAATCCTGACTCCTTCTGGTGAGGAACATCATCAATAGGCACTTCCTTAGAAATCTTGTCTTTAGTAGCCCTCTGAATATTCCTCTTGTGGTTTCTCCTTCAAGGCTTGAGTTAACGGTGTGGTCCTCGAACTCGATCTAATTTCAAACATTGACAGCAAAACAACAAATCCTTCAACTGGTTCTTTGACGATGATAACTTCCTTTCCCTTAGCAGAAGCGGGAACAACGGGCTTGGAAGGTGATACACCAAAAATATATGCTTTTTTAGACCCATATTTTATACTTATTTTTGGTCATATTGCACTTTAATGGACGATATTTTGATGTTTTCTTGCAGATCGATGCTTCTTAGGGCTTAAAGCAAAAGGATGAAATTTGAAGTCAAAATGACATTTTTGAGGAAATACTCAGCACCAGCAGCGCCAAGGTCAGGACCGACGACGCAGAACACCGAAAGCAGGAGAATTTATACTCAGCACCGACGGCGCCAGACTAGTGTCGAGGGCGCCAAAGGCGGTTCAGCCCCGTTTCTAGAAGGTTCTATGTATTTGGATGATTTTTTAAAAGTTTTTGGAGGCACCTCTTGGAGAGCCAACCTTGGGCTTTATTTGGGGCCAAATTTCATCAGAAAAGGGACTCCTCTTTGTTTTTTGATCCTCTACGTTCATTTTTCACTCCACCACGTTCCACCACGCCACATTTTCATAATACATCTTCATTCCACCACCATATTGGAGTCAATTAGTGATTTTTCTTTTATAGTTTAGAGTTTTTCTGGTGAGATTTAGTGTGAAACTTTCTGTAAGAGTGTTGGGCAAGGAGAAAAGTGAGAGAGTTCTTTTTCCTGCATTTATAAGGAAAGGCTACAATGGATTTGCTTGGAGAAAGAGTTTCAGATAAGTTTGTTTGTTTATTTAGTGTTTTATATAGTTTCTTTTATATATGAAATTTGTGTATTGTCATATCTTTCTCATGAAGTCTGAGTAGTTCCCTCTATCTTCCCCCTACTTTAAGATATGGTGAAATGAAAAGATAAAATGAATTTGCCATAATTAAAATATAAAATAAATTGTGATGATTTTCAACTCTGAACTTAATTTACTTTTCAATCTGGTCAATTGATTTGTTAAAATATGTTGTGAAACATATGATCCGGGAAATTGAGTAAGAGTTCTACAACAGAATGAGGGTCACATTTGATTTCATCAAGGAGAAATTTGTTGAAGAAATTAAGTGCAAATAAATAAGGAAATATTCTCTGTTGGGTGTAGAATTGGAGAACCTTTAGGGTGATAGACTAAAATCCTCAGTTTGGTCTTAGTGTTTAAAAACTAAAGCGAGAGTTAGCCTTCAGGTGAAGGGAAGTGGGAGCTCTGGAGTGGGAGCTGGTATCCTCCTAGCCTAGCCACGGATTTAGGGACTAAACCTAAGATTAACCAATGATTTTCTATGAAC